>JBBMKB010083220.1:0-12206 GCA_037833945.1 Alaria marginata
ATCGATGTATCACACACAGCTTGCGAAGTGAGTTTCGACGAAATCCTCGATCTCACAGCTGGAGTGTTTTTTTTTTATTTTTTATAATATATACCAGGTACCTGGTGCGTCGAAGCGCACTGGGGTTGTGTTATTGTTCAGTACTCCGTATTCCAGCAGCAATCCATTCTTTCCCACGCTGGCGAAAACAAAAAATGTGATTAAGTTGTTACTCTCGCCATTAACGAATACATACCACTGCCGCGCTCATACCCGCGACATACCGCATCCTACACCCGAAATCCACCACTGTTTACTTTTTTTTGTGCGTCGTTTTTTATTTTTAGAGATATGATACAGTACGTACATCAGAGACCTTTGGAGGGGCTCTTATCGTCGACGTTGGTCGCAGTCCCCAAGAGGCCCCCGACGCCCACAAACATGTCGTAGTCCCCTTGAACGTAGTGTGATTCCTGATATTCAAGCTGTGGATATCACAATCCCCTTCAACATAGTTAAATTAGTGATAATCAAGCTATGATACCACTGGTAGAATATGAATAGCAACCAAACCACTCAAACGGCCACACAACACAAGGTGCCCACCTGAACTGTTGCACTCCCTCTAGTGCCTTTGTTTCCTCTATTCGCCTCGTACACCACCGAGGTGATCGGGTCCATGTTAGAGTATGACTCACAAATTCCACCTCTCGTTTGTTGGTGATTTTTCCTGCTTTTTCCTTTTGCCGTATTAGTGGCAGGAACCCCACCAGCCCCTCCCGGGCACCATCCTCCGCTGCAGGCGGTGCCCAAGGCGGCTTGCAGCAGCAACCAACTGCGGCAGGTACTGGCTCTTACAGCCAGATAGCTCGCCGCGGGACAGGCGGCGACGGGAGTGGGCCCGTCACCACCCGCTCTACGTGGTGAGCTGCAGCATGGTTGGCTGCGGTAGAAGTCTGGATAGTCCTAGGGGTCTAGCATCCGGTTTAGAAGCCAGGTAGACCGAGCAGATGTACGTTGCGTGCGATAACAAGATCCATCTATAAGTAGGAAAAGAGCGCAACAGTAAAAGTGTCGTTATGCTTTGTTTTTCGTCGTACATCCCCCTACATTGCACTTCGATCGCATCGCCTCCCCCATCAGCCCGGGCTGTTTCGTGTGGCGTACGCCGAAATCGCCATAGCATTTCGGAAAAGCAAAGCCCTCAAAATTATTAATAGACTTCCGAGAAGCTCTATACGCCTTCTCCCGTCTCGCGCGTCGCTTGTTCTTCGTTGTGTAACGGCGCCATATGCCCCCCGCGCTAGTTTTGTTTTAATTATTGCATGATTGGCGCACGTGGGTTCCCAAGAGACCCGTAACGTGCACAAACATATCATAGTCCCCTTCAACACAGTTTCATTTGTGAGAACCCCCGACGTGCACAAATATGTCACAATTCCCTTCGACGTAGTGATAATCAAGCTGTGAATATCACTATCCCCTTCCACATAGCTTAGTTAGTGATAACCAAGTTATGATACCTCTGGTACAATATGAATAGCGACCACACTACTCAAACCGCCACACCAACACAAGGTGTCCACCTAAGCTGCTGTACTCCCTCTATTGCCCCCATTCTCCCTATTTGCACCATACACCGAGGTGAACGGGTCAACGTTAGAGCCCGACTCACGAATTCCACCTCTTGCTTCTTCGTGGTTTTCCCTGATTTTTCCTTTTGCCGTGTTAGTGCCAGGGATCCGAACAGCCCCACCCGAGCATCATCCTCCGTCGCAGGCGGCGCTCAAGAGGTCACGCGATCAACCGCTGAAGGTACCAGTTCATACAGCTAGATATCCCGACGCGAGACTGGCGCCGCCAGTCACGCGTCGGGCTATCTGGCTGTAGGAGCCAGTACCCCTAGCAGTTGATTCCTGCGAGACCCCTTGGGCACCGCCTACCATTGAGGATGATGCTCGTAGTGAGCTGCAGCATGGTTAGCTGCAGTAGAAGCCTTGATAGTCCCAGGGGTCTAGTTTCCGATAGAGGAGCCAGGTAGAGCGACCAGACATACGAGAAGTGCGGTAGTAACATCCATACAGGAAAAGAGCGCAGCAGGACAAGTACCATCATGCTGCGTTTGTGTCGTACATCTCCCTACATTGCACTTCGGACACATCACCCCCCCCCCCCATCGACCCGGACTGTTTCATGTGGCGGGCGTTGAAATGGCCATACTGTAGCATTTGCGTGTAGTACGACTCCCGAAGTATTCCTTTCCGTGGAGCAAATGTTATACCGTATTTTTTTATCAGTATCGCGTCATACCAGGCAGTGTTGTTTGTGTGGGATGACTGGAGCACGGCGCTTCTCCTATTCTGCGCAAAAATGTCTGTGGCTACGAGAGAAGTTCAGAGCATTGTCTTGTCTTGCTCGAATTTCGAGGGAGGTGCTTTTAGTTCCTTCTTTGCCTTTCCCACGGTGAGACTTTTCTTTCATGTCGTATGTACGACTCCCGACGTATCCCTTTCCGTGGAGCGAAGATCGAGTGTTGCAAGTGTTACCTCGTACCAGGTACCTGGTATGTATTAACTTTCTTTGGCCTCGTTGTGCGTTCATTCTTGGGCTTGAAGTCTGCCATATTGTGGTTCTCGTCCAGGAGTGCGGGGCGACGGGGTGAGCAGGTTGTGCAGTCGAGGTTTCCACAGTGCTGCTGTAGTTCCTGTCTGAGTGGGCTTGGATACCACCCGGCGTGTTGGAATTAAATTTACCTCGACGGGGAACTTCAAAAGACGCGATTACTACTCGTGGGTTAGGGCGACAATATACCTGTTTTTACGTTTGCTGTCTGCCCCTCAAGGTCATTCGAGGACCAAGATTGACTCCCTACGTTAATGAACAAGTCCCGCGAAGTGAGAGTTCGTGGTTAGACCATAATCGCTTCCGTTGTGCGGCTTTCGCTAACCCCGCACAGTTTGTTTGGTCCGGTTTTCTTCAGCAAGAATTACATTGACATTTGGCTGCCGTAAGGTTCAGCTCTATGCCGAAGATGTATGATCACATGAATCTACCGAGTCCATACTCTCATGGACCTACGTTTGATTGCGCATTGCTAGGATTGATGGAGCCGTTTGTGAGTTCTACGTAGATGGCATATGAATGGTCATGTATTCTATATTATGAACCTCGTGACTACGGCGCGACAGGCGCCCATGAGTTCAGCTCATTTGAGTTAATTTGAGTTCGTTTTACTTCAGCTTTACTTTGGTTCTGCGTGGTGTCTTAATAACATACAATCTGCATCTGGTCTTCTGCCGTGTGCTCTCCTTATGGCTTGAGCCGCGCGCCATCCCACCCTCTTCGTGAGGGAGCTAACCCCATGCTCGGTTTTACTCAACATACTACTGTAGTACTAAACAGACTTTGACAAGCAAAAACCAACATTCCACCTGCTTGTTGCACAGTCATGTTAACGTCCATTCAACTCGAAAACCAAAGCATCCAAAACATGCTTGTTGGACCGAAAAGCCCAAGGAGTAATGTACCTTCCAAAACTCAAAATACCAAAATCCAAAAAGTTATTGTACCTCCCAGAAACAAAAAAATACCAAAAAAACAAAAACAAAATTATTGTACATACCTTCCAAAAGCTCAAAATACCACCAAAACTAATGCACGTCAGAAAACAAAAAAAAAACAAAAAACCATAGTATCATCACAAGTTCATCGCAAGACTGCGGTGCAACTCGAAAGACTCCCGCGGAATCGCTTTGGTTAAAAAGCCAGCGTGCTCCCGTGCTCGGTTTTACCCAACAGAAGATTCCACTGTGTTGTAGTCCTATATCACGGCTTGGTTTTTGACGCCCAATCGCGCATGCGTCGTTGCTCCCCTGTCTCCGCCCCGTCCTTCGGTGTCGTGGAAAACACACCGGCTTGGATGCAACGGACACTTCGTGGATTCTTCTTCTACATCACCCGTGTTTACAGCGCCAGCTACATGGCCGGCCATGGCGCGATGCGCTTCGACGAGCTGTGGACGGGAGACGAAATTGCGGGAAAACCGAAGAATGATACCGCTGGCAAAGTCGTCGCCTGGGGGGCAGCAAAGCCGGCGGTGACCGCTAAAGCGAAGGTGGATAAAGAAATGGACACCGCCGAGTCTGCGGCTGCGGACAGTGAACCCGCCAAAAACTCGAAGACGGCGGCAGCCGCTGTGGTGGTGATGACAAAGGCGGTCATCGGCGCGGGTTCGACCGCGGCTGGGAATGCCACTCCCGCGGCCAAGGCCATCGTGAAAGCCTCACGTGCGGGTCGAGCCAACGCAGTGAAACCATCTCCCACCGCTGCAAGAGGCGCGACGGGAGCGGCAGCGGGGGTACAGGTGGCGGCAACACGTCTAACCCCTTCAGGAAAGGCTCCAACCTCTCCAGGAAAGGCTCCAGCCGCAGCACTGGAGACGGCCGTGGTGGCGACCGCTGTAGCCGTCGGTACCGATCCGATCGCGTTGGCGGATATACGCCCTGCAGAATCGGAGGATGGCGCTGCTGGCGATGATGTTGGGTCCGAAACGGAGGATCCCGCTGTTGACCCGGCCTACACTGTCACATACACGATTGTTTCAAACGAAGGGCGCACGTGAGTAAATACGTGATACAACGGAACCTGCTTGCTCAAAACAGGCACACCTGAAAGAAGATCGTGCATCTCCCGAGCTCATACGATATCGCTTTAGAATAGAACAAAACAAGCGGGCTTCGCCGCGGCGGGCTGACGCCCCCTTGCGACTCCTCACATACCCGAACTGGTCGAGGTTGTACTCGTAGGTAAAACTCAAAGCGGCCGTAGTTACGAGACAGTTGTGCTGCCGAGGGTTGCATTAAGTAAAACAATAAATTTCTATGTATTTTAATGAAAATAAATCAAACTGAATACGAGGAATGTCGCGTACCAGGTATATGCCAGATACCTGGTACGTCGTAGTGCGCTTAAAGTTTACTTCTAGTAGTAGTACAGCACTATTTCGGCAGCAAGCTATTCTTCCCCCATGCTGGCGAAATAACTAAACAATGTAGCTGTTAACCTTGCCAACAACAAGTGTGTACTGTATCAATACTGTATCACTGTCTCGCTTACACCCGCGACATACCGAACCGCACAACCAAAATCCCGCGCTGGCTGTCGTTGTTTTTGTGTCGTTGAAGTATGTGTAGATGTGCAGTATTTTCGCCAATCCCTTTTGGCGAGGTAGAGTTATTATTGTCGGCGTTGGCCGCAGTCCCCAAGAGACGCGCGACACTCAAAATATAGCGCAATCCCCTTCAACACGGGTTGTTTTGTTGGTAATCAGACGATAGACGTTAAAAGAAAAAATTGACCAAAACGCCCCTATAATGCCCGCATAACACAAGGTGCCCACCCACATTGTGTTCCCTCTATTACGCCTATTACCCATATTCGCATCATACACCACGGAGGATACCATGTCAACGTTAGAGCCCGACTAACGAATGCCTCCTCTCGCCCTTTCGCACTTTTTCTTGCATTGCCTTTTGCCATGTTAATAGCGGGGACTTCAACAGCCCTGTCCGGGCATCCGCACCCGTCGTAGGCCGTGCCCTAAGGGGCTCGCCAGTCACCACCGAAAGTAGCTACAGCCAGGTCGCCCGCTGCGGGACTGGCAGCGACGAGCGTGAGGCCGTTACCGCCCGCTCGACTTGGTGAGTTGCAGCACGGTTGGCTACAGTATACCAGGTATAAAACTCTGGACAATCCAAGAACTCTATTGATAGGCTTCGGAGCAAGTTCATTGCGCCTTCTGCTATCGCGCGCACCGGTTACTCCACATTGTGTGTGTGCCTTAACCGTGACATATATATCCCTCGCGGTTGTTTTTGTTGTTGTTTGTTGTTATTGTGATTGTTGTCATGCGTGGCGCACGACGTACTTCCTACACCGCACGAAATAATGTCATTGCATCATTTTTCTCTGCTTACGGTGGAGGTGCTTTCCTTTTGCGTGTCGTTCTTACAAACGGCGGGCGTGTGCGCCCGTATAGTACCAGCATCATGCCATCACCTTGGCATCGTCGTGCGTTCATTCTTGGGCTCGTAATCCGCCACATTTTGGCTCTCGTCCAGGAGACATGGGTCATACACCGTTTTCACCAAGGTTGGGCAAAGAGTCATATTTTTCGTGAGAAATCGGGCGAGTTAGTGGAGGCCAACAGAACAGACTTAAAAGAGAAACAGAGGTTTTACCCGGTACCAGGTATATGCCTGAACAGCGTCCAGAGCAGTCGGCCAAGTAGATGGTCTTACCCTGTCTGTCTTGCTGTGGAATCAACCAACAAGACTCAAGAACGTATCGCTGCCACAACAATGTACCTTCACGGCTTCTGGAGGTTGTTGGTTTCTAGAGAGCGTTGAGGAAACCAGCCCTCGTTCCGCCGAACAAGAAAACATGAAACAATGGAAATGTTCGGTTTCAACTACAATTGACACCAATCAATTTTCATGTTCGCGCCGTCCCTCGTTCTCGTGTTGACGAGGTATCGGCACGAGTATATTGATAGCTACAGTAGACTACCGTGTATGACTGTGTATACCACCCGGAACGTTGTACATCATACACCTGGAATATAACACCCGGGTGGTGTTTTATATTTATCCCAAAACAACCACTCGAGTTATCACCCGGGTACGTTGTGCATATATCACCCCCCCTGCGGTGACATGCCTCATAATCGGTATGACACCCTCAAGATATCTGCTCCGCCGAAATGCAGGGCGAGCACGGCAACAACCTTCCTACAGGAAAATTTTGACAGTTTCAATCTTGCACGATGGCCCGGACCAACACGACCCTATACCTAGTCCTGACCCTAACCTCAATCCTTTGGGGGGCCTGAGGTCAGAAGGGGCAGTCGCGCGACTCCGCAGCGTACTTGTGGTGTGATAGTCCTTTGTAACCCCTTGCTATCACACCCCCTTTTACCACACCCCGTAGAATATGTCATCTCGCTCGATAATGCACTTCATCAAATTCAAAACGACCACCCCATTTATCACCGGCGGACATTGTATACCACACCTCTTGAGTGTACTACAGCAGGTGATACGTGTTTTCGAGCCCCATATGTTTATCACGGGGGGTGTGGTATACATCGTCGTATACAGGTATCATACAGCTGTAACGTTTTGTTATGTAACCCTTCGAGAACTGCGAAAGGTTTCACGCGCTAATTCCATGTGTTAATAAATATATCCTCCCCGAAACATAGCTACAGTCAGTTGTTAAGGGTTGAGCGCTGCGAACGGATTTGTTTAAGGTTGTGTGTGGGTTGTCACGATTTCACGCCTTGCAACGAAATTCCCCTCGGCTTGAGGCGAGTAATAAGACCTGACTATAGTCGGCAAGTCGGCTGACCACCTGGAAACTTGCCGACTAAAGCCGATCGATTTCACACGTCGAGCTTGCGTGCTGGATCAAGATATATAGTGCTGTGATATCGATATCGGCACTTCCTCTCGTGACGTAAACCAATCCACCGGAAACATCAATATTTAGAAGCTTGTTCAGCAAAGAGACACGAACCGGTGCTTACATGAGTTGAAAACGTACACGTGCGATTATATGTTGTGCTTGGTTGACCAAGGCGCCGCACAAAGCTTAGTATGCGACCTCCGACCTCTGGGCGGCCTGAACATGCAACCCATACACCATGTGTGGGGTGGCAAGGTGGGGCGGCTTTGCACTCGAGCGGTCCAAAGCGTTATTGGTTCCTGTCTGACTGAGAATTGATACCACTCGGCGTGTTGTAATTTAACTTACCTCGACGGAGACCCTCGAAAGACATGATTCGTACTCACGATGGGTTTGGACAACACTAGGATTAGTGTTTTTTATAATACGTGTGCAAGCTATACCTGTGCAGGCTGCCCCGCAGAGTCAAGTGAGGATCGAACCCCTGCGTAAAGGAAGAAGTTCCACCAAATGAGGGTATCGTGCTCGAACCAACTTCACTTCCGTTGTGCGAATTTTGTCAGGCCCGCACCGTTTTTTCGATGCGGCTTTCAACAAAAAGAAATGAAATTGGCCTTTAGCCGCCGCAGTAGGGTTCGGCTCTATGCCGAAGATTACAACGGGTTGCAGCGCTTTCCCGTGGTTTTGAGTTTTGGCTTCCGATCTCACATGTGCATCTTCCCTCCTGTCCCCGCCCCGTACTCTGGCGGCGTGGAAACACATCGGTGTGGATGCAACGGACACTTCGTGGATTCTTCTTCTACCGTACTCGTCTATTCAGCGCCAGCTACATGGCTGGTCACGGCGTAATGCGCCTACAGGAACTGTCCACCGGACACAAAGTCGCGGTTAAACGGGATGTCACAATTGCTGGCGATGTCACCACCCCGGCGTGGGGTAAGACGGCCACTACGGTGAAGGCGAAAGCGGCTGTGGCAGTCGACACCACCCAGCCTGCGGCTGTTCAAAGTGCACCCACAAAAGCAGGGAAGACAGCAGCAGCCGTGGTGGTGGCGACTACCAAAGCGGCCATCGATGCGGGTTCGACCACATCTGGGGATGCCGCCGCCCCAGCCGAGGTCTCATTGGACGCCGTCGATGCGGTTCGACCCACCGCAGTAGAACCTGCCCCCACCGCTGCAGAAGGCGTGTCGGATGCAGTGGTGGTACCTGTGGCAGCGGCACCTACGGTGGTAGAAACCCTTCTAGGCCAGGCACCCGCCATGGACGTGGCTCCCGCCGCAACAGGTGAGCTGGTAGTGGTGGCGGCAGGTGCAACGGTCGACAAGGGGTTGGCGGTGGCGACGGTGACGACGAGCTTGACCGTCCATGCAGGCCCAGTTTTTGCTGCGGATGTTCGCTCTGCAGCTGCAGATGTTGACCCTGAGGGTCAAAGAGGGGCGGCGGCTGTAGGCACGGCCGACCACAAGGGTCAGCCCACAGCTGCGGACGTTAAAGACGCGGAGGAACAAGGGGTCTCGGCGACGGTGCAAGCTCTAGCCCAAGCGGCGGTCGACGCTGCCAGTGTCTCAGCAGCTGTGGAAAACTTAACCGCGGCCGGTGGCGGTGATGCGATTCCGGCGGAAGCAGCTATGGTTGCAGCAGAGATGGTCGAGGTGTGGATAGCCGTAGCCGTCAACACGGTTTCGGCTGCAGGTGTAGATGGCGCCCCCGTAGCCAACATAACGGTGAAAGCCGTCCATTCTGGTCGATTTACCACCGTGGACGCTTCTCCCACCGCTACAGGAGGTTCAGCGGGAGCAGTGGCGGTGCCCGTGGCAGCGGTACCTGCTGCGGTAATGACTAGTTCGCTTCATGCTCCCGCCTTAGACGTTGCCCCCGCAGCGACAGATGCAGTGGAGGTGGTGGTGGCAGCAGGTGCAACAGCCGACCAGGCCAAAAAGGCCGCAGCTATGAACATTTCCACCATGGACAACGAAAAGGCGGTGGTGGAGGCGGCGATCGTGGCCATCCGCACAGACCAAGTGTCCGCTGCGGGTGTTGGCCCTGCAGGTGCGGATGTCGACCGTGGGCATCAAGGAAATATTGTGGCTGTGGGTACGGCCGATGACCATGGTCAGTCCGCAGTTGCCGATGTTATGGCCACGAGGGAACACGGGGTGCCGATGGTGGAAGCGTTTGTGGCAGTGGCGGTCGACGCTGGTGAGATGCCAGCAGCTCCGCAAAATGAAGCCGTGGCCGTTGGAGGCGATGCGTCAGCGGCGGGAGCAGCCATGGTCGCAGCAGAGATGGTCGTGGTTTCGGTCGCTGTACCCGTCGATGCGGGTTCGGCGGCAGGCGAAACTGGCGCTCCCTCAGCCAAGATCACAGTGGAGGCCGTCGATGCCGGTCGGTCCAACGGTGTAGGCACGCCTCCCACCTCTACAGGAGGTTTAGCGAGGGCAGCGGCGGTACCCGTGGCAGCAGCACCTGCCGCGATAGGGACCAATTCAGGTCGGGATCCCGCCATGGACGCTACCCCCGCAGCGACTGGTGTGGTGGTGGTGGCGGCAGCAACCGCACCGGCCGAGAAGACCGACCAGGCCGCAGAAGTAGGCATTGCGGCCATGGATGGAGAAAAGGTGGCGGCCGCGGCGGCAGCGATCGTAGCCGTCCACACAAAACAAGTGTCCGCTGCGGGTGTTGGCCCTGCAGCTCCGGGTGTCGACCCTAGTGGTCAAGGAGGGACGCTGGCTGTTGGTACGGCCGGAGACCAGGGTCAGTCCGCAGTTGCGGGTGTTGTGCCTGCGAAAAAACAGGGGGTTACGGCGATTGTCGTAGACGCAGCGGTCGGTGCTGGTGAGATGCCAGCAGCTGCGGAAAATGCAGCCGTAGCCGGTGGTGGTGATGCAGCGGCGGCTGTGGGAGTATCGGAGAGGGCCGTGGTGGTGGGCGCTGTGGCGGTTGATGTGGTGCACCTGTGCCCCGCGGAGCATATGGTTCCTGAGATGGATCCAGGGGTGCCGGAGGCTGGGGACGCGGAAATTCAAGGAGTGTCGGGGATGGTAGTAGCGTTCGCAGATGCGGCGGTCGAAGCTGGTGGGGTGCCAGTAGCTGCGGAAAATGCAGCCATCGCCGGTGGAGGTGACGCGGCAGCGGCTGTTGTAGTATTGGAGAGGGCCGTGGTGGCCGCTCCTGCTGAGACGGTTGATGTGCCCCAGGGCCCCGCTGAGGGTATGGTCCCTGACGTGGATCCAGGGGTGCCAGAGGCTGGGGAAGCCGAAGAACAGGGGGTGCCGGGGATGGAGGAGGCGTTGGGGGAAGCGGCAGTTCAGGCTGGTGAGATACCAGCAGTTGCGGAAAATGCAGCGGCGGCCGGTGGAAGTGATGCAGTGGGGGCTGTGGTAGTACTGCAGATGGCTGTGGCGGCAGTTGCTGGGGCGGTCGATGGACCTCAGGGTCCAGCCGAAGATCTTGTCGCTGATATGGAACCTGTGGCGCCGGAGGCTTGGGAAGCAGCTGGAGCGGTGGCGGAACCCGCACCTTTGGCCGCAGCGGCCGGTAACCGCACACGCCGGAAGTTCCCAATACTCCATATCCTGGTGTATGGGATCTGGGGTTTGGTTTGGACTCTGTTCCTGGTAACAAAGTGAGTCCCAAACGATAGCAGTATTTTAGTGGTCAGCTACGTAATGCTTGCGGCCGTAGTTATTCTACGGTTGTATACGCTCCAATAGGAGTATTACTCTTCTAAGCGGAACGGGCACTGCATTAACGTGAGAGGGGAGGACTGCACTACTCGCGTCGTCTCTCCGTGCTCAGATATTTTCTTTGCCGCCCTCCAAGTTATTCGACGTCGAGCAGAATCTTCATAATTCGCCAAGCCTCGAAGCTCGCTTTGATTTCGTTTGTTTCTTCCCCCTTGTCCTACCCTCCCACGACGGTTGCTGCATCGATTTGCTAGTATTGAACCTGTTGACAGTATTTCCCGTGGCCACACCCTCAGCCCCGGTGACAACCCGCTTGTCCCTGGCGAGCGGATCGAGGGGAAAGGAGGCCTGCACCGGCTTGGGTGGCTCTTTCCGTGGATTGGTTACACGCCCAAGCTGACAGTGTCTGGGGGTGGCAAGATGATCGCCACCCGCCGTGATGGCTCTGAGGTGAGACCGGATGTTGCACCAACGAAGCGCGCTCTACCTCGCCCTGTCCCTCCACCGCCGGCAGCACGTTGGTTGTTCTGTTCCGAGGAACTCACTTCCTGAAGTTGTGATAGTTATAAGTGTATTATCTGTGTAGCCGCCGCGAACAAGCAGTCGCCACACTGTTTTCGACGGTGACGGGGGGGGGGGAAGCAGGGGCCGATTCAGGGGCCTTGACAATGCGATATTGTTCTGCTGCACACGGGCATGGCGCGCCCGGGCCAGCATGGCGTATGTTATAGCGTCCTTGCGCTCTTCTCGTGTACCCTCGTGTGCCTCGAAAACAGGGCAACTCGTCAGTGCTTATCGACAATAACCCAACTTTACAGAGTCGTTTTGTGTGAGGGGGTGCTCGCCCCTGTCTTTTGGTACTGGCACGCTTGTATGTAAGCTTCTGAAGAGCCTGTGCGATTGCTGCTTCACTCCACTACTGCGTTGTGTGTTGTTCCTGTTTCGAGTCAACCAGGTCGTCCTGGCGGGAGATGTGCCGGAACAAAACACGAACAGGGGGTTTCTCTGCCCGGCAGAGCGCGTGGTTCGTCGGGTAGCAAAAGTAGACTCCCATGAATATGGCGGTAGGTCTGT
>JBBMKB010083231.1:0-12204 GCA_037833945.1 Alaria marginata
GGGGGGGGCTCGAACCAGCGACGTCGACCTTAGTAGTTGCAAGGTTAACCCACTGCGGGACCATCGGGAACGCCGAAACCATTTATCTCCCCCGCCCTCACCACAGTCCCACAGGGGTTACATTCCATGCATTTGCTATTTACACCTACGATATGTGTGTATGTGCGTTGTCTTCACATTAACCAACGACATCATTTGCACACTCATATTATACGCCGTATAATATGTCTTTTTTAAATACCAGGTATTCTTAGCAATACGTACGACGGACAATATGTTTTTCTTGTCCTGTCGCATTTTAGTGCTTCACGGTATCTCGCCGCTGTGGTGTTGGTTTCGTCATCTGTATCAATCGGTCAGAGCCTTTTTGTTTTCGCTCCAAAACGTGGTGCCCTCAGAAAGTGGGCCTCGGATATCGCCCGACTGGGCGGATTGTAGATGCTTACAAATGTCAAAACAACTGCGTTGGTGGTGAATAGGCTGTGGATATCACGCGCTCGGTTTGTTGACAGCGATGTCGCTCGTGTCCTTCGCTGCCCAAGCGTCTGGAGAGTTGTTGCGAGCGAACCGAGTTTCTAACTGATGACGGCGCCTAAAAATTAGGAGCTATTTTCCTGTCTCGCGTGCCCGAATCTCCGTGTCCCGTCGGACCACCGGAACCTCCCAAAAACTAACAAAAAAACAGTAACTTCAAGTACTCCGACTCGCGGGTTGGGCTTTTTGTGGTTCCCACCAACGCACACAGTTGACGACAGGTACAAAAATCCACCAGCGCGAGTTCCTACTGCTCGCGAAAGCTGCGGTATCCTTTATTGCTACGCGCGTCTCCTTATGCAGATTTTTGTTGTGTGTCGGCGTCGTCCGTTATCTTTTACATCTGGTAGAGCTTTCGCAGCCCTCTCACCTGACCATACGATAAACCCAGCTTGCCTCGCGTCTCCCTTTGTCGCTTTTCCACAGCCCTCCCGTTTTGGAGACCAAACACTTGTAACTTGACCAGGATCGTTCTAAGGATGGGAGCAGGGTTACTGGCTTATTGTGGTAGCTCACCGTGCTGTTTGTTACCGTGTTTTGAATTAACATGTTGCTGCATTTGTTCGACGTGGACAGGTGTTCAAGTTCGACCCAGCCAGCGCCGCGTCGCTATCTGCGGCAGTGCGAGAACATGTGTGCGAAGAGGGGGACACACGTTATGATCCTCCCTTGCAGGGCGACGCTGGAGGCGGCTTGGGCCATGACGTTCGCCGCATGTGGGCCATGATCGAGGTTAGCAGTAGCTTACACCTCAACACCTTGTACCGTATATCACGCAAGATATCACACTACCTAGGAGAATTTTCGTCGGCAGGTTTTCTCGGCAACAAGGAGAGTGCAGACGGCGAGCGACGCATCTCGATGGAAAGCTCTCGATGAGGTCCTTCCCAGCGCCGCCATTTCCGTTGTGTGTGACCCCCTGCTTTTAGAGGAAATGGATGTGTTACCTTGCGTGTTGTGCGATGTGTGTCGGTTTATGGCCTTCATCCGCTATGTTCGGTAGCCATTGGCCATAGCCGCTGACGATAGCTGTTGACGTTGTCGGAAACGCTCGAAAAGTACGTTGAGGTTGCTGTTGTACGTCAAGTGATCCATGTTTGTGGCCCGTTCTGAGCGTTGTTATTAGTCATCCTAAGCTCTGTGCAATTATGTACCAGTACGAGTATGCTTGGCAAGGAGACCGCCGTAGATAACAAATAAAGAAAAACGCATCGCTTGGTACCTGGTATGTTGGGTTACTGGTATACCAGGTATCGTAAAATATCTCGTATTACTGGCCGGTCGGTTTTGGCGGCGTCCTCTTATTTGAAAGATAATCCTCGCTTTGCAGGTCCCCCCTTCTCCTTCTCTTAAGCTCGTACTTCGTATCATGTTTGCACGCTGGTATACGATCTGTTGCGCTGTGCTCAACGTTGGTGGCTTTAGCGATCCCAGGTTGGTTTTGACTTGTTGCGCTGTGCTCAAAAACGTTGGTGTTTTTCGCGATGCCTTGTCGTGACAGGTTGCTCGGTTCGCACGGAAATGCGGAGCGACAACGGGGTTAACACTAGCCGGTAACGGCTCTGAGACTAGAGAACAGAGCGCTTCCGCAGGTATGGCATCGACAGCAGGCGGTCCGCCGAATGTACTTCTTGTGTTTCTTTTCATACGACGGTGTCAGCAAGGTACTGTAGCTTCAATCTTTACATTTCGTTGTTTTTTCCCTAGAGGGAAGACGGACCGGCAGCAGGAGGCCCGCCAAAATTTAACCCAGGTGTTGCTTGTTGTACGAGTGTATCAACAGGGTAGCGTCAGGCCAGGCCACTAACCCCTTTTGAGCAGCACCAACGATTTCAGGGATAAACTACCTGGCGTTTGTATGGATCATTTTTGCGGTTCTAGAAGCCCTAAGGGAAAGCGGAACCAGCATTGCGCTACGTACCTGGCATGTTTTTCATGCAGTGTCTGGGCAGTTTGTTTGGCGCTAATTGCCGCCATCGTTTCAGTGTTGAAAAATAAAGAATAAAAATGACGATACAGCTTGTCGCGTGGTTTCTTACCGTACTCGAAGAGCCCAGTCTAAGCTGCTGCGATGTGGGTGAACAAGACCCCGCGACGAGCGGAGTTAGCGGCGATGTGATGATTTTTCCAAATGGGAGAATGGTGGGATGAGTAGTGAAACGTTGAGATGATGAGATGTCGAAATGATGAGAGGGTGGGAAGGTGAGATGTCGCGCTGCTGTTCCTGCGGTTTTCCCATGGACTTTTACGGGTCGTGTCACTTCTCAAGGGTCGGGTCCGGTCGAGTCGGGTGACCCGACCAGACCCGACCCATGACAATTTTGAGAAGCCGACATCTGACGCGACCCAACCCGTAAGGTTTTGGATGCCTCCAGACCCGACACGTGATGAGATATTTCCTGTTTTCAAACCCATCCGACCCAACTCGTGAGATTATTCCTATTTTCAACTTATCCGACCCTGCCCGTGCGTTTTTTACAGGCTTGCTTCAGCTGGCGGAGGTGAGATGGGCTTGTCTTCACGTGGACGAGACCCTTCGCATGTCTGCGCTGTCTCTGTTGTGCACCGACCTAAGGATGACTACGGTGCCCCCGGCAGCCGAAACAGATCTTCTCCGGGAGGTGAGTGTGACGCGGCGCTGGAAAAAAAGTTAGTTTTTCAGCGTTTCCAGCATAATATCATGCCACCCCGCCCTGTCCTGTTGCTAGCTGCCTATGGTGCTGTAGTCAGTCCAGTATCGGTGGTGCCGGAATATGCTGGACTATTTTCGGCTGCCTTCTGTTAGCAGTCAATGTTTTTTCGAGCGAATCAAGTTTCTAAGTTACGACGGCTCCGAAAATAATACAGCCTCCTTTCCGCCCTCGTGCGACCGAATCTTCGTGTCCCGTCTGACGACCGGAACCCCCCAAAAAGAACAAGCCGAAGAACGGTCGAGCTCTAAAAAGAACAAACCGAAGAACGGTCCAATTCTAAAAAGAACAAACCGAAGAACGGTCGAGTTCTTTTTTCTGCTTCCCACCAACGCACACACATGACGACATTTACAAAAGTCCACCAACGCGAGTTCCTGTTAATAGCAAAACCCACAGTATGTTGTTTCCGGTATGGTTCCGTCATACGGGGTGCATGTTACTGTACGGATGCATGCACCTATATTTTCTGCAGCGCCTGACTTGAGGACCTCTATACCCAATTTGATGCGAGTCGACGAGGGAAGAAAGGGCTGAAGTCTTCTCGCGATAAAAATGCAAGGCACGAACCGTAGTGGGGAGGGGGAGAAGAGCCTGCTTAGTGACCCCGGGTATGAGCTACGACTGGGGAGGACGAAGATACTGAATGGGATGGAAACCAAAACAAGTCACCCAGAACCTGATTTTGATCAAAAAAGGCGGAGTACAACCCGATGAACAGTTGTATGACCTATTTTATACTGTTAATATAATAGTACTATCAATGGGCATATAATACACATATTGTTGTAAAACCCGAATGGTGTTGCAACGATATTGGGTATATAGTTTCTTAGTCTAAGTACTCGTAATTGAGGAGTCATACCTGGTACCAGGTATATATTTTGGCTAAAAGCACTACCCTTACGTAGCACGTGTGACCGCTTTCTCCTGCTCCAGGCCTATGGTGCTGTCGTCCGGCAACAGTGGTGCCGGTATATACTGGAGTATTTTCGATTTACCTGTGGACAGTCGTTGTTGTTTATGGTGCAGGGTACAGACAAGCGGTTTGGCTGCACACCGTGCATATCGATTACGTGGAGTCATTGATCGGATGCGGAAAGCGCAGTGAAATCGTCACTATATGCATGCTTCGTACGGGTAGGCCTTATGTCCGCGGAGTCGCCTATTTTACTTCTCTTTGTGTGATTCCTTGTATTATCTTTCCTTTGTATCGATATCATATCGCTGTGATGGTTTCCTGTGGGATGCCAGGAGCACAAAGTATTTTTTTGGGCAAGCTGTGAAGTCAACATTGTGTAACCTGCCGCGCTTGGCGTTTGCCCTGCTCTTTTGTTGTGCGCATTGACGCCCTTGAATGTTTCGATATTTTTGCTTCTTCTCTTTTTATTATTTTTTTCGTCTGTGCTTTTTGTTGTTGTTGTTGTTGTTGTTGTTGTTGTTGTTGTTGTTGTTGTTGTGCCCGTTGATGATCATGACATTGCCCTTGATGTACCCGCTCCTTTCCACGCCCCCTCCACCATTCGCAAGGTCTTGCCGTACAGCCTCAAGGTGTTCGGTGCCCAGAGCAGGCAGCTTCTTTTGAGGGCGGTGCAGGTCAGTTGCTTAAGCACGATCGATCCACTTGGGATCGAAATCTTCACGGTTGTGACATGTTTAGTACCTGTCTATTGGATTCCGCTGTCCGGGCGTAGAAAAGCGATTTATTCCACAACGTTATCAAAACGTCGAACTTCGAGTTGCGCCGTTTGGTTTTGTAGAACAGCACTCGAGCAAGGCTACGGTATGTTTTTCAGCGCTCGCGCTAGTGGATACCTTATGTTTTGCCACTTTTAGAGCCTTAAGTTTTTTTGTGCTTTTCGGTTTCGCGATATGCACTATTAATACATTAATACATTTATACATCCGTACATCCGTACATTCATACATTCATACATTCATACCATGGATTTAATTTTGATTTGTTACGCTGCCCCGTTAATATATGTTTAGAGTCTGTTTAGTCTGTTTTTCAATGAGGTACCGAGCCTCTCGCTCAAGTGGTCGAAACTCCTAACCTTGGTCTGGCCAGTATCTGTCATCCTCTAACCCTAACCCTCAAGCAACCGCATCCGACGCAGTAGTTGTATCGTCGTTGTCCCGATACCTGTATCGTACTTCTGTCTCACTCCCCCTCAATACACAATGATACACGCACGGCGCGGGTCTCGCACAGGCAGAGGCCGAGCCCTAACCCTAACCCCAGCCCTACCCCTCTTGGTGCACAGACCCTGCTGGTCCGGATGAGAGAGACCGTGAGAGTCCGCGTGAAAGAGCTGTCCGGGAAAAGCACAGGTGACCCCACCCATCTTGACCGCGGCGCTGACAGCTTTGAAGTGAACGGCAGCAAGCGCCGCAAGCAGGAGCAGGCCAAGGGTGTTCAGCATGGCAGCGGAAACGTCTCGAGTTCCTCGGGTTCCTTTGCTGCTGCTGAGGGCGTGAATGAGGGAGAGACGTCGGCGCAGATGGTTGAGCGGGCGGAGGCGTTCGTTCGTTGGCTGGGCGAGGTGAGCTGTGTA
Source organism: Alaria marginata (assembly GCA_037833945.1). Classification (NCBI taxonomy): domain Eukaryota; class Phaeophyceae; order Laminariales; family Alariaceae; genus Alaria; species Alaria marginata. The sequence goes on from JBBMKB010083231.1 coordinate 5,783, forward strand.
GGAACGTTTTTTTTTAATCGGGGAGATCTAATCGGGAGAAGTGGAAGTTGGGGTATTAGATTTTCAATGTCAAGTGGGAGTTGGGGGTGATCTCGAAGAAGACTCTTCAGGTCTCTCGTGCGTTCGGGATTGGTATTGTCGAACGTCAACCATTCTGAAGATCCATCATTGATGGCGCATCTCATAGAGCGGACATTGGTTAACGCATCTTCATGGTTGGCATGTGTGATCGGAAATTGACGGTATCTGCCTAGCCTGTCCTCCGCATCGAAATGAAGAGTAAGGTTGTTGTTGTATTTTGTCGCTCACGGAGAAGCGCACCCGTTGGGTCGTGTCAGCAGAAGCAAAGATGGTGCAAAGTTTCAGCCGATTGAGGATGTGTAAGAAGTTTTGAGACCAAAACGAGGAAGAATAAGGTTTTGTTGTTGTTTTTCCGCTCATGGAGAAGCGCACGCGATGGATCTTGGCAGCAGAAGCAGGGATGGGGGCAGACTTCGCCGATTGGGGTATCATAGCGAATACACAGCGATCAGAAGATGCGCTGCTGCTGGGCCCTTGGCGACCCGTTGAGGGGGTAAGGTGCACCTTACTGATGTTTCTCGCAAAACGTCTGCCTCCCCTCTACCAGGTATTTCCTCGTAGTGACGCCATTATTTTCTATGCTGCACCGCAAAACGTCTACACTCGCCTCTATTTCATTCTGTAGCTTTGCACTTTTTACAGGTTAAGTCGTTGACTTTGGCATGTAGGGACGCCGAAGTTGGCCCCTTTCGAACTGTACACGTTCTGGGGGGAAAAACTACTTGGCATTAGTGTGGAATCGGATTTGCAGTGGTGAAAGGGCTAACGCCGCCATTTTAATAGCGTCGGCCACCTCTCTTCGCGCCCGTCTGCACTTCAATTTGTTGCCGGTGACTCTTTTTTCCCGTGTTGCATCTTGATGTTCCGTGTGGCGGTCGGGAACAATCCCGTCACCTGATTCGCCTGGTTTGTTTTACCATGCACCATGCCATATCATGGCGATGTAGTGTGCCATATCGTCCCCCCCCAAAGAAGAAATGAAGTGGTGTGTTGAACTACAGCAGTGTAAATTAACTAAACTTCACCCCCGCGCTAATATCTACCGTAACGTTACATTCTGCATTATTCTGCATTATTCTGCGTTATTCTGCAATTCGGAAATTCTGGCAGGAGGTCCTCCGGAGCTTGTACCCGGGATGCCCGTTCGAGAGGGAGGTGCTAGGGCTCGAGATGGTGCAGCTGGTGTTATCTGAACTCATGCCGGTGGGAGAGTCGCAGGGTGCCGACCAGCGCGAGAGTGCCCTTGCCAGGGTCAGTGTCTACCTGTGTACGATGGATAGTTCTTATCTATACGTAATGGACATAATTTATTGTGCTACTTGAAGCAAAATCCCACACTGGTTGTCTCCAAAAATGTGGCTGCACTTCTAAACGGGTTACAGGTTTGCATGACGCGGTGGTCGGTCTGTCCAGTCAATCACGCCGGTATGCGTTGTGCCAAGCAGCGGAACCTTTTTGTAGTTGAGCGGAGTTTTGAGCGACGAGGGATACATCCTTGGGTTACGGAGCGCGGTACGGTGCCGTTTTTGTCCCAATGTTTTTGTTTCTGTCCGCCCAGATGACAGATAGCTTGACGCCTGTTTGCTAACAGAGCTTGATGTGCAGTTTCGTCTTGGTTTGTCGACCGCACTACCGGCCGCTTGACGAGAGACGGATGAGCGGTGCTAATTTAAAGCATGGGCCGAGTATTGAAACGTGGCGTTGCCAGCCGCTTCGGGAGAATCGAACGAGCCACGTGCTTGAAAAGCAAACATGTCGCGCCCCGAGTATTCCATGCTTAAAAACCTAGTATTACGGGGGACCATAGTAAATAGGACCAAATATTGTTAGCAAAAATATGGAAATATATAGGTTTTTGTCTGTAACGTAGGTCCTATTTACTATGGTTCCCCGTAATAGTGTGGTGTGTGTCATGTCAAGACAAAATCAAGGCAGATTTGGTGTCTGTCAAGGAAGGAAAGTGCTGTCCCCTGACACATTTTGTTGAAAAGAGCGTGCCGAATGCTACAACGTCACCCTCCCCCGCTTACCGTACAATATAATAACGCCTTGCCATTTATTTTGGAAGCACCAGAACGATTTCAGTAGCTTTTGTTCTCTTGCCCACTCCGACGCTCGTTTTTTTTGTTCAGGTGGTCTCGTCCTCAATATTCCGCCGCCGGTGGGTGGACACCCTGCTGGCCCTCCTCGGCAGCAGCTGGGATCGCACCCGCTCCCTCGCGTACTCGGTTCTCGCGCGTTTCCCGCGTCCTCTGGCCGGGTACGAAGGAGTTGAGGGGGCCACTCGTCTCTCCGCCGAAGGTTTGCGCTTGAGTGGAAGCGGACGGCAGCAGGAAAGCGACAGGGGGGCGCTGATTCTTCGCCTTGTGTTCGTCTCTCATGCGCGGGGGCTAGGGTTGGATGTACCCCTCTTCGCCGCTGAGATTGGAGGCAGGGATGGGGTCAGCGGTGGGGGTGGTGGAGGCAAGAGTCGTGTGGTTTTGGGGGAGGTCGACGTGAGGGATGGTCATGCCACCGGCGAGGAGGATGAGGGCAGAGACGCGGCAGTGCGCTTCCTGGAGGGGCTTCGCACCGTTCTTTCCCACAGGTGAGGCTTGTGTTTTTGTTTTGTGTTTTGTTGTTGTTTTGTTGTTTCGTTTTTCTGAAGCGTCAATTGCCTGCGATCGGTTACCAAAGGGTTGCGTTGCTTTGTGCTGGTGCCATCGTTGGCGTTGATGATGATGCTTTCATGCATTGGTGGAAAATAGAAAAAAAACAATGTCCTCAGAAAACATGTGGGAAGCCACCACACAGACTCTTTGTGCCATATATCATACCGACGTCCTTTTTTCAGCACCGTATCGACTATGTTTCTGCTCTTACTTGCCGAGAGGAATGTTGGCAGCGGGGGAGAGTCGATCCATGTTGTGCCACTTTGTTTTCTAAATGCATGGAAAGGAAGGAAACATGGAGACGGGCGCGTATGAAAATGAGGTGCACGTCTGCTCCCTGTGATTCTCGCGTAATCTGAAACCGTGAAAGCGGGGACGACAGCAGGGCGTCCCTTCTTCGGGAAAGCCTCCTCATGTTACTTGGAGATAGTACCGAGTGAGCCCACTCTGCGGCTGACATCGGTACAAGGCAGCAGCTCGACAAGTACAAGGAGGTTATATTAAAAAGCACAGACCATCCCGCCCGCCCATCGTCGTGGCGGGGTGTACCGCCGACAACGACATCAGTTTTGTTTTGTTTATTTCACCGGGGTACCTACTCTCTGCGACGAGGTGCCGCGTTGATTGAGAAATAATCAACGCGGGAGTAGTAACCCTGGGTGAGAGTATCGGGCTGGTCGCAGCAGAGAGGCATCATTAATCCCAAACTATATACCAGGTACGAATTAAGCTACGTCGAAATGTTACAACAGTGTTTCGGAAACATTGTCCACCAAGGGGAGCAAGTCAAGCACGTACCACGGTCGTATGGGGTTGGGGACAGCTCACACCGTATATGTTATCGACACGATGCACCATGAACCATACCAGATATACTATACCAGGTACCCTAGAATACCGTATACTAGGTACCATGTACCGTAAATACCATAGACCATGTACCGTGTACCGGTACCAGGTACAAATTACCATACCAGGTATGTCGTATGCCATGTATCATGTATGTACCATACCAGGGGTGTACCATAGCGACGCACAATTACCTGACTGCTACCAATTTCATTACGCATGGATACGTCTCGTACTTTCCCTCCTGAACAGGCTTGACAGTCTACAGCGGGTGTGGGACGACAGGCTCCAACGACAAGCAGACCTCGATGCCCTCGAAGCCGCAAACACGCCTCCTGGAAACCCTCCTCTTGTGGAGGCCAACATTACCCTCTTACCCCACGGCGTTCTCCTAGCCGTGCACCACGTCTTGCTCGACTCGGAGCTGCCGAAAGGAGGCCGTGCTGCGAAGGGGAGACATCGACGAGGAGCGACTCCTCGCTCTACCCCAGTGACGACTGATGTCGCTGCTAATGACCGCACCAGTAATACTGCTGACGGTAAGGTTACGGTTAAGGACACCGTGCAGCTCGAGAAGCGGCGCGCGGTGGTTGGAGCTCTGCTAGAGCAGGCGTTCCGCGCCCTGCGGTTGGCAAATCTCATCGTGGGAGAACACAGTATCGGTGGTGTTGGCGGTGCCCCGGTATGCTGCGAGGGCGGCGAGGGAGGGTCGGGCGGGCACTCTGCGTCTTGTGGTGGCGAGGGAAGCGAACAGCCTAGTGGCAGTGATGAAACCACCCAGGCCACCCGCTCCGCGCGTAGCGTGAATGCTAACGGGCACGTGGGGATGGTCTCGGTCGATTCCCACGGGCACGCCGTGTGGACGCCGCTTGTCACAAAACCGGGCGAGTTGCTTGCCGGCGACGATGGAGTGCCGCGCGTCGGAATTACACCGGGAGCGGGGCGTTCTGCCGCGGAAGGACAGCGAGCCGTCGTGGGTGCGTGGCTGTTGGCGAAGGAGGCTTGCCGTTGCTTGGCTACCATGGTGACTGCTTCGCCCCTCCCCGCGGCGCAGGCACAGAAGGGGGCGACCTCATCTAACCCTGATCCTAAAGTCGATGCAGGGGGTGGGGTGGGTGTGTCTGCGCCGGTAGGCGAGGCAGGAGTGGTGGAGTCCCTTCTTACGGACGAAGACGTGAAGAAAATTGGAGACACCCTACTGGAGTCTCTGCTGTCGCTCAAGCACATGGGGTGTGTGGCGTCTGCTCAGGTGGGCGAGGACTCAGACTTAACGTTTTTACCACTGCTATTAATAAAATGATCCCACAACTAATTCCAAGTAGTGTGGGCCCAAAATAGTGGAGGCAGTTATAAAGGGTTACGGTTAGCCCCGTGGAGTTGCTCCGGTGTTGTGGCTGCGGTCATTGTTGTTGTTGTTGCCGCGGTTGTCATTGCCGAGTAGGCGAGGTTAAAGATTTATCGGGTATTTTCTTTGGTGTCTGCAGTCGACGAAGCGGTCGTGCTCAGTGTGAAATACGTTATCGTGGTTGCATGGCGTGCTTTCCTCTAGACTGGCAGCAGTGCGCGGAAGGTCTACTGCCACGGCTGTTTGGCAGTCTCGTAGGGGCTATCTGTACCGTACAGAGAACTAATCATCTTGCCGCGATTGATGCTCACGAGTTGTGTTTTCACGATACGGTAGGCGTCTCCAAATCAGTCCTCCGTTAATTTTGCTTAAGGACGGAGACCGCTGCCCCTCTCTCGAGTTCACAAGGCGGCGTTCCAAGCGGTGTGCGAAGCCTTGCTGCATGGGGGACGGCGGAACCCCTCGCTCATGTGCCTGCCGTCCATTTGGCTGGACAAGCTACTCCAGCAGCTCGACGGATCCAAGAAAGAGGTGAGACCGCGCTCAACGATGCCGGGATGTGAGACGCGTTGGACTATGCCCAGTCAAGCATGCACAACCTAGCTCCTACGGCACCGTATTGTTTTGGGGGGTGTCTGGCCCCATTGGTCGCAAATACATAAATGTGATGGGTCAACCCTTATTGAGAATTTGCTCTCTCTTGTTCTGCAGTACACGCTTGAACCCTAACCCTTGTGTGTCTCTGTGTTATGTGCCTTTCTGTCGTAGCATTTCACTAGTTTGTATGCAAAGCAGACTTTTTATGGGGGGCATTGCTGGAGAGGGTCATATTTATACCGCATGGCGGGCGGGTAAACTGTATGCTGTCAGCTCAGGCGTGCAGCGGTAGCTCTTGTTTGTCTCAGCTGATGGGTGATGCTGCCAACGACCTGTCGGCAAGATTGTGTAAGCTTCCTCCTGATCGTACCGCACTGTTGCAGCCACACCAGCCGTAGATAGCGGCAGCTTGAGCTGTCGTTGCCACGGAAGCAAGAGGGCGCGCTAGCTAGCGCTGTGTTGTGAATGCACCACAGTTAAATTGACACACGACACACGACACACACGAAAATACGTGTCATTGCGGTGAGCTTCAGCTTCATTTTTACACATCCGCCGGCGGATAACAAAAAAAAAAAGTTCCGCACCGCACCTCGTTTGAGCACCAAATCATGACAAATGCTTCCAAATCAGATGATGACGGGTACCCAGGCGCGTTCGTGTCCTTCGCCCCGTATACGGTTAGTCGGATAGCATCTTATAATCTATGCGCCACTCGTGTCTGTCGCCGTGTCGCTTGCCCATGACTCCATGGTTTTTCACCGGCGGCCTTATCCTGCTCTGCGTGGGATCGCGGCATGTGTGTGTGTGTGATGTTTGGCGAACCCCTTGGCGGCTAGTTCGTGCTCCGGCGCAGCACGGGACTGGCTTTGGCTTTTGTTTCCATCCTCCGGGCGGAG
>JBBMKB010083242.1:0-12200 GCA_037833945.1 Alaria marginata
TTACCAACAATAAACTACTTCGTACTGCTGTGAGCAGCTACGAGTATAGAACACTTGCAATGCACACACTTGAACAGCCCATAGGTACATCACGAATACTGATAGTAGAACACAGCATATCTTGCGTAGGTCCTTAGTCGAAGAGCCGCGATGATGAGTAGTAATTGAGTCATCCCACGGTAGTAGGGGTTGCACTTTTTGGGGCCAAACGTTCCTGACCGGTTGAGCTCCTGAAGTGAGGAACGACCTGTTGGTATGATAATTTTACGTGTGTATTTGTTTTAGGACTAGGGGATAGAAACGTTGATCGGGATGCGCGAACGAAAATCTTGGAAGTCATGTTTCGGGTGAGATATTGAGCTCCTCATGTCAGGAGATCATAAACTTATTGTTGCACCCCTACCATGGGATGACTCAATTGGCCAAAAAGTTCTACCTCTATTATCGCAGCACGCGTCAAGAAGTAGCCAGGGATGCCGGGGTGGGAGATGCTTCCGAACTGCCAGGTATGGTGCTGTACGACACTCGCGCAAGGACTCATCCCACGGTAGGGGTTGCACTTTTTGGAGTCAAACGTTCCTGATCGATTGAGCTCCTCAAGCGAGGAACTACCCATTGGTACTGTCACTTTACGAGAAAGTTTGTTTCAGGCCTAGCGCATAGAAATGTTGGTCGGGTTGTGCGAACGAATATCTTCGAATCCCTTTTTAGGGTGAGATATTGAGCTCCTCATGTTAGGAACTCAGAAGCTTATTGCTGCACCCCTACCGTGGGATGACTCGCAGGCAGCATTGTCACAAGCAGTAGTAGGAAGGAGCTTCCTGCGTATGCGACCACCACTTACAGGGAGTGATACGGGATAGGTAGCATATAATGCCGCGAGATCTGGTTGGTTAAACCCTCAGTAGCATGGAGTACTGTTGTTCCATCGAAAGTACATAGCTGGGAGGCACCGTGCAGACATTAGAACGCAGTCTTGTATAGTTTGTTCGAACATGGGGTCCGCAGTCCATACAGTATGAAGTCACTATGAGAGAGTATCCTGCAATGCAGTTCACCAGTGAAAGGCGACGAGCACCCCCCCCAGGGTGTACACAGTCGAACGTTTTGATGGCAAGGCCAAGGCACTGCCACGAACGTTCATGAGCGTTTCATTGACGCTCACTGCCTGTCATGGGGCTGCCACATAGGACTACCATGCTGCTGCAATGAGTCTAGCAATGAGAGTGTGTGCACTGCCGCCATGGGACTGCACAGACGCAAGCTACGATAGAGGCGAACCATTTATTTTCTGAGGTATGTTATCTCACTTGAGGAGCTCTATACCTCTATGAATACCCAAAACTGATTTGGAGAAAGATAAAAGTGCTATAATGCGGCCCAATGAAAAGTCCCAATATTGCTTGTAGGTATCCAACGAAAAATTGTTACAAAACAAAAAAAACGAAATTCGGACGATGTTGGGTTAAAGAGCCCACGTCATTCAGAAACGAAAATTAGCCGAAAAGTGCAATACTAATAGTAGTATTAATAGTATCGTAGCACGCGTCCCACGGGACCAAAAACTGATTTTGAGAAAAAAACGAGATTGAAATCCGATGTTTTAAGTCCAATGGCCTAGGTATACAAAACATACAATTATTCTTCGTATATATGTTGAAAAACAAGAACGACATTTCCACGATTTTGGTTATGGAGCCCCATCAGCCAGAAAATGGACTGCCTTGGGACTGTCATGGGAGCATGAACCGCGACGGGACTGCTAAGGGATCCCCAGAGGACTCCCATGGGACTGCCGTGGGACTGCCATGGGAATGCATTAGGACTGTCGAGGGGCTGCCTCGAGACTGCCATGGGGCTTCCATGGGACTGCCATGGCGCTGCCTTGGCACTGCCATGGAAATCCCACGAGTTGCCATGGAAATTGAGAGGGTTTAACCAACAGAAGTTGCCATGACAGTTCCGTGGGACTGCGACGGGACTGCCATAGCACTACTATGGTACGGCCATGAAAGTTCCATGAGTTGCCATAAAAGGGTCCATAGCAGTCCTATGACAGACAGCACCATGGGACTGCGATAAGTCCCACATGGGACCGCCACGGGATTTTCACGGGATGGCTATGGGACTGCGACGGGACTAACGTGGGCCTGTCGCGGGCTTTCCATGAGATGTCATTAAAGTTGCATATCAGTCTCATGGGACTCCCGTGGAATTGTCATGGGAGCCCCATGGGAATATTATAGGACCGCCATACAGGAATGGCGTGAGACTGCCATGAGACTGCCATGGGATTGTGTTATTAGGCTTCATGGAGTGTCATGAGATGGTATGAGGCTTTACGGAGTCTCATGAGCTGCTATGAGAGTTCTTATGGTCTTATGAGGCGCCATGAGGTGCATGCATGAACGCTTCATGGGGTGCTATGAATTGGCGTGTGCTTGCATGAGCTTTCACGAAGTGCCAGGAGGAGTGTGCCATGCCAGTCCCATTGGGGTTCATGGAGTGCCATGCTGTTTCATGAGGCACCGCCAGGTGCCATGAACTTTTCGTTGGGTGCCATCAGGCGCCGTGGAGTGTCATGAGGTGCTATGATATGAGGTTGCATTCGGTCTGATGGGGAGCCATGAGGTGCCATGGGATGCCGTGGGGTGTCGTGGGCGCTTCATGGGGTGCCACGAGTTGGCATGAGTTTTTATGAACATATTCGATGATGTTTCGTGGGAAGTGGCATGGAATATAGTGAGGTGCCATGGAGTGCCATGAACGTTTCGTGAGGTGCCATGAATTGGTGCTGATGAGGTTTCATGAGGTGCGATGAGGATTTGTGAGATATTCTGGAGTGCGATGCAAGTCCCAAGGGGGTTCATGGAGTGCCATGTCCTTTCACGAGGCGCCATGAGATGCCATGGACGTTTCGTGAGGTGCCATGGGGGGCCATAAATATTTCATGAGGGACCATGGGGGTCCATCGAATGCCATGAGATGCTATGAATATTTATGGAGTGTTCTGGCGTGTCATGAGGTCATGAGGCGCCACGAGATGCCATGGAATGCCGTGAACGTTTCATGAGGTGCTGTGAGTGGGCAAGAGCTTTCATGAGCTTTCATGAGGCATCGTGTGGTGCCACGAGGGTTCATGGAGGGCTATGGAGAATCTGAGGCATTAATGAGCGCCATGAAAATATCAGGGGGGTTCATGGAATGCCTTACGGTTTCATGGGGCGCCTTGGGTTGCCATGGGAGGCCGTGAATGTTTCATGATATACTAATATTAAGAGGTGGCTTGGAAAGTCATGAACGCTTCGTGAGGTATGATGAAGATTCATTGAGTGCCATGAGGTGCTATATGAGGCTTCATGGAGGGTCATGAGGTGCTGTAAGGCTTCATGGAAGGTCATGAGGTACTGTGAGGCTTCATGGAGGGTCCTGAGGTGCTATGAGGGGTTTTCCGAGATTCCGTGAGACGCCACTAAGTGCCATGGGTGCCATGCATGCTTTGTGAGGTGGCCTGAGGTGCCGTAGAGTGTCATGCGCGTTCGATGAGGTGCCATGAGGCTTCATGGAGAGCCATGAGGGGCTATCAGGCTTTGTTGGGGATGTACATTTTTGTGTTTCCATGGCACGTCGTAGTAGTCCCCATATCGCGCCATAGACTGCCAGGGTGTGCCGTGACAATGACATGAGCTTTAAGCCCCCGCCGCAAAGACGTGCCAGCGCCGAGGCAACGCCATTGGAGCAAAAAAAAACATGTGAGCCCATGATGTTTCATGGGCGTGGATGGGGACCTTCACGAGCTTTCATGGGCATTCCTGGCAATGCCACGGCGATACCGCAGGTTTTCATGGCATTGCCATGGGTTTTCGTCGTGGCACCGACCGCCGTGACGTCTCCATGGAAAGCATCATGTGGAATTGCCATGAAAACAGCCCGTGACGCGTGCGACTGTAGAGGTGCATCAACCATTGTTTTTATAAGGCTCCTTCCTCCCTTGAGGAGCTTCATACCTCCACCCAAACACAAAAGTTGAGAAAACGTTAAAGTGTGCACAACAACCTGATGAACAATCCTATCGCCTATGTAGTAGGTGTATATACAACAAGCAAATTTGCCAAAAGCAAGGACGACCCTCTGCGACGATATTTGGGTTAAGGAGCCCCGTTATTCAGAAAACGTTTTATGCCCGAAACGCTATACTAATACCTCTATTAGTCTATCGTAGCACACGTCCCACGGCGGTGCGATGGGTTGTCTGATGGAATTACTGTAGTACGAGACTGACATCGCCGTGCTATGACCATCTTAACCTTAAAGTTAACCTTCACCGTAAGACTCGTTCTACGATAGACCCCCCACAAAGCCAGCGATTTATTTACCGAACGTTTCATGGCTGCCCGGCACGAGGAAGGATGCTATGAAAAACATATCTTCATACATTTTCTTGTTTCGGAAAGGACTAGCGAACGATGACGTCGGGGTGGCAGGGGGCGCCGTATTTCAGAAGATAGGGTGTGGAGCTGGTTTCAAAACCGGCGATTTCGTTAAATATGTTTCGGGGGGTCTATCGTAGAACGAGACGTAACCCTACTCCTAACCCTACGCCCATGGTAGTGTGTCCTTGTGGCGGGTTATGGTGCGTACTGTGGCGAGTGCCATGGCATGGCGTTGCCATGACGCGTGGCATGGCCGCTGCCGTGGCATTGCCATGACAGTATCATGAACCTTCATGGTTAGTGACAGTCAGGCGGCAGTGCCCTGGAAGTGTCATGCCAATATCATGGAACTGCCACGAAGGTCAATGGCAGTGCTATCATATGGCGATGCCGTGGAAATCTTACACAATACCCGGGGTACTGTAGTGTACATCATGGCCGGTGACTGCCCTGAGCAGCAGTGCCAGCTGAGGGTACTCAGGACGACCTCGATCTTGCGACGCTTTTGGTCGCGAATTGCGAATTCGGAATGCGTTACAAAGCGAGGATTTGCGACCAGACAGCGCACGATGCAGAGCCAGCGCTAGTGTGACATAGACCAGTTTGAAGTGGGACGGCAGTGCCAGCTGAGGATACGGAAAAAGCAGGACGATCTTGCAACTGTTGGTTGCGAATTGCGAATTCAGAATACGTTACGACGCGACGAGTTGCGAGTAGAGCGCGCAGTAAAGCAGAGCCCGCGCTTCAGTGCGATATACCTAGACTACTGTAGTTTGAGGTGGCCGGCAGTGCCAGCCTATGAGCTATGACTCGAAACAAAAGGTCGTACTGTAGCCCAGAGGTGCCAGCTGAGGATACACGAAGGAAGATCTCGATCTAGTAAAATACTCGGTTGCGAATTGCGAATTCGAATCCAGAACGCGTTACGGAGCGATGATTTGTGAGCAAACCGCGCAGTGAAGCAGAGTCAGCGCTATCCACCCGAGATCTGATGATGTAGACTACTGCAGTTTGAAGTGGACAGCAGCGCCAGCTGAGGATAACAAGCAAAAAACAGGGCGATATTGTAACGGCTGCTGGTTGTGAAATGCGAACAAGGAAAACGTTACGAAGGACTGACTTGCGAGCAGAGCTGGCACAGCGCGCAGCGAAGCAGAGTCTGCGCCATTCATAGCGTAATACCCTGAGCAGTTTGAAGTGGATGGCAGTGCCAGCCTATGGGCTATGAGAGTAAACCGTATATTCTACTGTACAGTAGGTACCTGCCGAGGATACGGTGAGGGGCGATATCGATCTTGTAAAACGGTTGGTTGCGAATTGCGAGTTTGAATCCAGGATGCAGTACGAAGCGATGACTTGCGAGCAGAGCGCGTAGTAGAGCAGAGTCGGCGCTAGTGTGATATATACTAGTTTAAAGTGAACGGCAGTGCAAGCCCATGGGCTATCATAGTAAACCCAAGTTCATACTGTAGCCCAGAGGTGCCAGCTGAGGATACGGTGCACGAAAATCTCGATCTTGTAAATTGCGAACTGCGAATTAACAAATTGAACCCAGAATGCGCTACGAAGCGATGACTTGCGGGCAAAGCTGGCGTAGCGCGCAGTGAAGCAGAGTCAGCGCTATACGTAGTGTGATGTCATGGCTGCGTAGTAGGTTGGAGGGGACGGCAGTGCCAGCCTATGGGCTACAAGCAGAAAACTGTTAAAATGCAATTACCCATACAGTACCAGCTGAGGATACGGTGCGGGACGATCTCGATTGTGAGACATACGAACGAATTGCGATTGATTTCGGAATGCGAAGCGAGGACTTGCGAGCAAAGCGAGCAGTGAAGCAAAGAGTCAGTGCTAGTGTGACATGGACTACTTTTGGGTAGACGGCAGTGCCAGCCCATGGGCTATGACAGTAAACAAAAGACCATAGCACACACTTGGTAGGTGCCAGCTGAGGATACGGTACAGGACGATCTCGACCTTGTAATCAAAGAGGAGGGTCGTTTCGAATAACGGCAGCCGGCTGAATTGCGAAGGCGGAATGCGTTTCACGTACATATGATACGAAGCGATGGCTTGCGAATAGAGAGCGCAGTGAAGCAGGGTCAGCGCTATACAAGCGTCCGAGGTAAACGATACCAGGCATAGATCCGTTGAAGTTTGACGTAGACGGCAGAGTGCCAGCTGAGGATGAGCAGGAGAGGATCTCGATCTTGTGACGGTCGGATTGCGAATTCGGAATTCGGCCGTTTGGCCACGTCACCCTTCAAAACCACCGGGGTTACTATTTCGGCGTCCCCGCTTTGGCGAATGCATCAAAATTGAACTCGGAAACCCATACGTTTTTTTTTGGCTTTCGTGCTCTTGTGCTCCGCAGTACGCTCTTCCGATTCACAGGGTAACCATGGCTCCTGCGAGTAGGACGGCGAGCGTGCTCCTAGGTGTGCTCTTGGCCCTGCCAACGCAGGTCTCGGGCTTTGCGACGGTGCCCTCGCTGGCCGGAAAAAACAGTCATCAGCAGCGGTTCCTGCAGAGTGATGTCATCACGGCGAGAATAGCAACGCTCCCGAACAAGGCTGGAGTAGGTGAGAGCTCGCATGATGATTCCAAGCCAGCGCGCTGAGTGCTACTACTGCTGCTGTGTGTTCATGTATGTACGACTTGCCACATACTCGCACCTAGCTGTGGAGTGTCACTACTCTGCTGTGTGTTCATATACGAGCTGCTACACAACTGGTGCTCGTACGCGCACCTCTAGCGGTTGCTGTAGCGTGCAAGGCTGGATTGGGTGAGAGCTTGCATCGCATGATGTTTGCATGTTGCGCTGACTGATTGCAAGCGAGCAAACATCGTTTTGCCACGGGAGTTCTATGATACCAGGTGCTACTGCTGCTGTCTGTTCATGTATATACATACGACTGGCCACATGTGTGCTGGCTGTGGAGTACTGCTGCTACTGCTGTGTGTTCATGTAAGACTTGCCACTATGCCTGCACTACCGTGAAAGGTTGACCTCGCTGCCTGGCTTGTTCACCAGTAGCATGTTGCAACGTCATATCGTATGCATGCATACCGGCTACATCAGAGTAACCCGAGGGGTTGTGATGCTGCTGCTGCGGTGCCGATCCATGATGTAGGCTTGCCGGCGGTAGTGGCTGCGATGGTGGCGGCTGGCGAGCTGTGCCTCCTTGGTGGAGCGAGTCCTTGGTGCTGAATAGTGGAGGAGGGGTGGAAGGAGGGGGGAGACCACCGGTGGTGGTGTTGTTGTACCCGGGAGGGCTTGTGCTGCTTGTTGGGAAAGAAGGCTTGTGCTTGGTGTGCTTTTCATAGTGCTTGATGACCGACTGTTTCGAAATCAAACGCCATTTATGAAGTTGCGTTTAGCGTTCGTCAGTTGTATCTTGTGCAAGTTGTATCTTGTGCAAGCTTGTTTCCCTCATATGCACACATTTACCTTTGCAAGGTGCCATGGCTATACACAGCAGCACAGCTGGTACGGCAGAGGTCTACATCAGCACTTTGTGAGGGTGCGATCGCATGGTTTTTGAAAACCCCAAATCCAAGACGACAAGGGACAGCGAGCGGCGGTTTGAACCCGGAATGGTTGTTTACCTCAGATTTGAGTGCGAACCTATCATATCGGTAATACCGCAAAATGAGTACTTGTGTGAACCGCACTCACAAACCACTATCATCATACCGCAACATTTTGCGGTTGGGGATGGATCGCTATCATCCCCTCGTGCGAACATTTTGCGGTTGGGGATGGATCGCTATCATCCCCCTTGTGCGAATACTTTAAAAAAGTGGAACTTCCAACCTACCTGTGGTATACTCGGCGGTGTTTCGTGTTTTGGAGCTGTTGCCAAGCCTTCAGGAACCCTTTTTTTTTCGAGAACCTTATTTGCATCTACGAACCGTTCGGGAACCGGGACCGGTAACACTCATCCCCGGTTTCAACGAAAGAAGTGGCGTGTTTACTCCTGCTGTGTGGAGTCTCGAGAGTCTCGAAGCAATCTGCCATCGTTTTATATAATAGACGTGTCCGGCACACGCCTGGGAGGTCGGTCGGTCGGTGGGTGTGATGAGGTGTGATGTGTTGCTGTAGTGTCATGTTGGTGCTTCATGATTTGCATTTTGGTACCAGTACAGTAGTGGAGCCTATATAAGGCGGTTCGAATAAGGCGGCCACCCGATACAGGGCGGTTGAAATCGATTGGCACGACTGTAAGTCCGAGCACAACTGCCTTCGTATACGAATAGGGCGGCCTCTCGATATAAGGCGGCCAAAATCCTTTCGCACTATACCGCCTTATATAGGCCCCACTGGTACTACCTTACCTTGTACCTGCATGTTCGGCACCGGTTACGTACATATCACCGTGTACAGGGTGCAGGAGACGCGCAGTGCACGCGACGGATCATGGGAGATGGAACATCATGGGAACCGTTATAGCGTGATAGCCATGTGTCGGGTGGGGAAAATGGGGGCTGGCGGTATAAAGCACGCCTGCTACCGCAAGCGACAACCTCTGGACGCACGCTACTTTATAATCTAGTTAATAGTATAACACCAACCATTGTTTTTATGAGGCTCCTCGCTTGAGAAGCTTTTTGATATACCTCAAACAAACACTCATTTGGGGAAACATATAAGTGCTATTTACGGGGGATCATAGTAGATAAGACCAAATATTGTTGGTAAAAATAGGGAAATACGTAGTTTTTTTAGTGTACCGTATTCATAGGTCCAATTTACTATGTTCCCCCGTAATATAAACCGAGTGAACAATCCCATGGCCTAGGTTTTGAACAAATGTTACTGATAGAACGAAATTCCGACGATTTTGGGTTAAGGTGCCCTGTCATTCTGAAACCGTTTCAGCCCTAAAGTACTACCTCTATCGACCACTAATACTATTAGTAGCACGCGTCTCTGCTAGGATCTTGCGTACGAATGGTAACTTGGCCGGTAATATATATACCAGGTTCTGCTATACAGTACAGGACACCTACTAAGAAACAGGTTAATATGAAACGCAGGCTGAGATATACAGGAAAATACGAAATTCGGGAGCCTTTATGCTGAATTTAGTGTATAACACAACTCTTCCTTAATAAGAAACTCAGCCTGGGTCAGTATTTCTGTTTTTTATTAGGTGTCCTGTACTGTACTACCAGGTATATTGTAGCGGTACGTAAAACGGCAGAAGGTCCGGTCACCAGCAGGCTCTACCGTTGCGTTAAAGGAAATGGCCAAAACACGGTATACCTACTGTACGTAACTTCGCCGGTGATTCCAGGTTCTGCTGTACTGGACTATAGTGTGGCAGTCGTAAAACGGCGTTAGATCCAGTCACCAGTAAACCCTAAGGTTACATTAAGGGAAATAGCCAAAAAACGGTATACCTACGTATCTTTGGTCAGTTGTAGGTGCATTAAATATCTGAACATTGCATCGGAAAAATGCTTCCTGGCTCCCTCTCACATTGGCTAACGCCCCATCGTACTCAAAGGTTGGCTGAAAAAGCCAAAGTGTACCTGTCTCGTGCGACTCAAATCGGGCTTCGTCTATTCTTGGCTTCAAGTGCCTGCAAATGGTTCGGCCTGGACCCTTATCTGGCAACTGCATTACGACCAGTCGCCAACATGGGCTGTCGGGGCTATAAAGCCCGACCCATTGCAGCCAGACCACCTGACCTGCCATGACAAACATACGAAGAGACTACGAAAAACACACGATTTGCGGGGGTACTGGTGTCCTTCATTCATCGCTACGGCCGTCGCTGCCTTGTGCTCATTCTCTTGTGCTCTCCGACTTTTCGATCTGACGACAAGCAGCACGCCGCCGCGACAGCGCGATGAAGACCGGCTTCGCAACCGCTCCTAGTGGTGGCGGCGACAATTCCTTGACCTTCACCTTGACGCAGCGGGGCCGCGGTCCGTCCTGGCGATGGAGGCGTTTCGGTTCTTCCAGGCTGCGTGTGCTGGGGGATGGGGGAGATTGCGATAGCGAGGAAGAGTGCGAGATTATTTACGACGATGATGAAGGTGTGTTCATTCATGCATGCGTTCATGATTTCAGTCATGAGTGAATTTCACTCATTCAGAATGTGTGTCATATGTGATGGGGGGGTGGGGGAGAGTGCGATAGCGAAGGAAGAGTACGAGGATTTCGACGATGACGAACTTGTGTTCATTATTTCATTCGTTCGTTCATTATATTTCATTCATAAATCAATGAATTCATTCAGAAGGTGAATCAAGTTCGTTCATTGTCTCATTCATGAATCCATGAATTCATTCAGAAGGTGAATCGTGTGCGATGGGGGACGGGGGGGAGGGTGCGACAGCGGGGAAGAGCGCGAGATCGTTTATGAATACGACGAGGATGAAGGTGTGTCTTGAGTGGTGTCACCGAATGCGGTGTTGAGGTCAAAGCGGCTATTATTAAATATATGAAGGTGTATTGCCAGAAGTGGGAGATTAGAGCAGCAGATATAAAATACTGTACGCTAAAGGTGAGTTACTACTAATAGCGTCAGCCATCTACCATGTTTTTGTTGACGTTTTTTGTTTAGTTTTTGTGCACGCGCCTTTCCCTCCGTCCTTTTTTTCAGATGTTGCGGCGCCAGCAGCGACAGCAACAGCAACAACAGCGGATGAGGTAGAAGGCGCGTCAGCCGCAACCGCAACCACCACCACCACCACCACGACAGAGGCGGAGGGAGGGCAGGAGGAAGGTGGGGCCGAGGGAGATGCTGGGAGAGAAAGAGCGGAGCTAGACCACCGGGAGAAAGTTCTAGACGATGGACACCAGAAGCAGGACATGCTAAAGTGGAGGGAGGCGAAGGTCTTGGAGAACAGCGCGGCTTCGGCTGACGAACGTGAGTGAGAGAAAACAGGGCAGGGCGTGCGGTTCGCTGCTGCTTCTGTGGTTTTGGCGATGCTTCTATAGTACCGGTCCTCCGATAAAATACCGAGATGTTGTTTTTTGCCTAGATTTTCCTTTTTTTAGAGAGGATGTGTTATACGCTGACTCCAGCATAACAGCTGTCGGATTTCTTATCTCCCCGTACGTTCTATTACGGGGGAACGTAGTTAACAGGACCAAATATTGGAAGTAAAAACAGATAAACATATAGGTTTTTGTTTCTACCGTAGGTCCTATTAACTACGTCCCCCCGTAAGAGACTAATTTTCTTGTGGGGCGCTTTCTTGTGAGACGGCCGGCAGCGTACGGTATGCATGCACGCGAACTTGAGCAGAAGACTCTACCGAAACACTTAAGAAAAAGCCAAGCCCCGTTAACCCATCTACCACTGCAAAAAGGAGTCAGCCCTAAGTCTGCTAGGAGGTAGTTTGTCTCCATACGAGAGTGTTGTTCGAAAAGGGTTACCATAGTGTATGTTTTGCCCGGGACGTTTCGAAACCCGAACCGATCCCGAATAAATATTAATGAATCTGAATCTGTTTTATAGGGTTTCGTAGGGATTTATGCCACACTTCCAGCGGAGGTCTTGGAGAACAGCGCGGCCTCGGCTGACGAACGCCAGTGAGAGATGGGAGGGGATGCGGTGCGCTGCTGTTCCGCTGACCCTTCTACCACTACGATAAGGGTCTGTATTAACAGCAAAAAAAAAAATCAATTTGGAAAAAATATTTCCGGTTTGGATTTGATTTCGCGAAAAAAAAACTGTTTCTTTCTTATCAGGAAAAGGCGCATTGCAAGCGGATTGATGTTCAAATATGTGTGAAATCAGAATAATGCAG
>JBBMKB010083253.1:0-12200 GCA_037833945.1 Alaria marginata
CCGAACACTCGGGGGCTAATTTTCACCGACGGGGTGGCAGCACCGACCCTTCGGTAGGTGCTCCCACCATTCTTATCCCACACTATGAGAGAAGAAGAACTGATCCGAAGATACATGCGGATTTCCTTTAACAATACAGTATTGATTGATTTGAGTGATCAACGTTCAAGATCATGCTGCACATTGTCGCAGTGCAAGCATCACAATAATAATTGGTTTAGACCCCGAACTCACTGGTTCTCGTCAAACGCAGACATTTATTTGTGCTTTGGACATCGCACATCTCAACCGAACTCTTACATCAAAAGATTCACCGCCAGTATGCAACACGACCAAGATCTCCCATTATCAAGTAAAGCATATTGTATCCTTGTTCCATCCTTGCTTGTACATTTTCGGGCTGGCTTACGTCAGTATTAAGAGATTCAACGGTATAACAACTGTTTGGAATATGGAAGATGCTCTCGTGTCAAGGAAATCGTACCCTAGAATGTACTTCCACCCTACCCCCCCCTCCCCCGCATACATGCCCGTTGTGAGCAGCATCCCCAAACTCAAAGTGGAAAATATGGCCGATCTGCAAACAATTGCTTTAGCTCCCCCCCATCTTCCTAGCAAAACATACGTGAGACGCCAAAACATAGCCCTAGCGCTGCACCCCCACGCCCTTAATATGCCGCTAGCGAAACATTAGGTCCTATGATAGGTAAATTTGGCGGATTATTAACAATAGCCCTAGCGTTATAGTACAACCGCCGGGGAACGGTATGGTTTAGTTCTCGGATTCAATGTAGAACAACAGTGCTTGCGAATATTTACTGTGGTGTATCACTCGCAGGGACTACAACCTGTGAGATACGTCCTGGAGGTACAATCATGTATAGAGTGGGTAGTACTTGATGGATCTGTGCTACGGGAGGGAACGACCTTTCAAATGCAAACAGAAGGCGTTAAATACATTACGAAATTAACCATACCCTTTGAAGTACAAGTGCCGAGCGGTACTGAAATTCGTCTTGCATTCACAGAAAATCCCGCACCTTTGTCCCTCCCGTAGTCAACAGCGCTGCTCAACACAACGACAATTCGTTTTAGGAATTATTGATCGGACGCTAACCGGGCTTTTACTGGTACTATCGTATGTAAACGATATGATCAACAGCGTATTACCCAACCGTTGCCATATACTTCACAGTTCTATGGAGGGTGGCCACGTCTCTAGTTCTTATCAAATGAATGGTGAGGTGTGAGGTGCGTAAGAGTCGTCCCAAAGTAGGGTCTGCAGCCAATGTTCCTGATCTCCCGACATAAGGAACTCAACATCCTCTACCCGAAACACGATTCTGGAAATATGTCTTGGCGCAACCCGACCAATATTTCTATGAGCTTCGTAGTCCTGAAAAACAGTCACTCGTAAAACTATGTTACCAACCGGTAGTTTCTCTGTTGAGGAGCTCAACCGGTAAGGAACGTTTGACCTCAAAAAGTGCAACCCCTGCCGTGGGATGACTCGTAATGCTAAACAGCAGCAAGCACACCAGGAACGTGACCTGGGTGTAATGAAATTACCCCAATTCACTGCGCGCGGCCAAGTACCTGTCAATGCACGATACAAATACCAGCCGTGTGCCGTTGCTGGAAAGTTGGAAGACTAACAAAACGTAAACGGGTACATATGTATCTATATACAATATATATACATATATTGAAAATCGTGACACTTTCTGACGCTTGGATAATGCAGGACACACGGCACGAACGTGACCGTTCGGTGGCGGCGCCTACCTTCTGCGCACGTTTTCGGTCACGTATCCTGTAGTTTTGGAGGCCGCCTAGGTCATCATCCAACACGTATCTAACCAATCCCGCCCACATTATCACTCGTGGCTCCCTCAACAAGCCGACCCTCGTATCGCCTTCACGACCGATCCTACCCTACTTATCTCTTTGATGGCGAGCATCTAGTCGCCGTCTGAACGACGGCGTCCGCGTGCATCGTGTAACGTCTAACTTTATTCATAAGGCATTGCCAGTTGCCTGTGTCCATACTTTTCGCGTATACTCGTATCCGGCGAACATATTTTCGTTTTTTATTGGTCAACCAACTATTTATTTGTGTCCGTTCCTGAACCTAACCCTAACCCTAACCCTAACCCCAACCCCATTGGTAAACGCTGACGTCGACCAGAGCCTGGCTGGTGCTGCGCTGATGGTGGAAGAGGGGTGCACAGCCGCCTTCAAGGAGGATGTCACTTTCACAGGGTGCACCATTGTGGTGAGAAAATTAAGTATATTTCAGATACCTAGTCACCCCACGGTAGGGGCCAGCAATAAACTCTTAAGCTCCTGGCATGAGAAGCTTAGTACCCCACCCGAAACATGACTTCCACAATATTCATAAGCGCAACCCGATCATCATTTGTATCCGGTAGTCGTCAAACGAATGCACTCGTAAAAATGTTCATACCAACCGGGAGTTCCTGACTTCGTTAGCTCAACAGGCCAGGAGCGTTCCAGGCCGAAAAGTTCAACCCCCACCGAGGGATGACTCTACCACGTCATTAACCTCAAACATTTTTGTGAGACATATTCATCGACATATATACCTCGTCGGAAATAGACGGGATGACCAACCCAACGCTCGAAAGGTTGTGTTCGCGGCTGGACGTTTTCCATTGTGTTTTCATTGGAAGAATATTAGGTATAACTGTGTGGGCCCTTGTTACTGTCGACGTGTATCAATCAGTGTGTCTATGACTATACGGAGTTTTAGATCTCGTCGCTTTTTCGTTTGTGGGGAATGTCCTCATCAAACATACCGATAGCGTCATCGATCCATATCGACATGGACTGCTTCTGTATGCCGCATGTCCAGTCACGGCGTGCCGCTAAATCTACCTCCATCAACGATGATATCTGGCGTCGCAAAGAAAGCATTTGGCGTCGGAGTTAACGCCCTTGTACGCGTTAACAATATCCCCCCTTTGGCACACGGGTGCCAACTAAAACCCTAAGCAGGCACGATATACCAGGTACAGTACAGGACACCTAATAAGAAACAGGCTAACAAGCAACGCAAGCTGAGATTTGCAGTAAAATAATAAATTCGGGAGCCTTTAGGCTGAAGTTAGTGTAGAACACCCCCCCTCCTAAATAAGAAATTCAGCCTGGGTCAGTATTTCTGTTTCTCATTAGGTGTCCCGTACTGTACACACTATCTTCTATGATTGTAGATACATCGGTGTGCCTGGTCGCGCTTAACTTCACTTACCCCCGCCGCAGCAATCTTCGTCCGGCGGCAAAGGCGGCGCCGTCTCCAACGAGGGCGTTCTGGAATTCATGAGGGACGTTGTGTTCATCCGGACGACCGAGGTGGGAACGGGAGTGCGTTGATTGCGTGTGTGGGTGTTCTCCATGATGTGACGCATTCTACGATATAGGTTCACCGTTTTGTTTGTGAAGGCCCTCACTTGAGGAGCTCTACACGTCACTGACAAACTGATTTTGAGGCAGACTAAAGGTGCAATCCGATGAATAAACCCGTGGCCCCATCTACACAATTTTGTTTTGCAAAAATAGGATGACATTACGACGAGCTTGGGTAAAGAGGTCCCGTAATCCAGAAGGAAAAACGCCAAAACGTGTTACCCCCATCGTAGAACGCGTCGTGCCGTGCTAATAACCCGGTAAGGGTCCGATAATATTTTGTTGTACTTGTCGGCCTGTAGTGTGCAGTGACTCTATACAGCAAGAAAAATGTGTATTATTTTTCTTGGGGGCGGGTATTATGTGCGTTGTTCGCCGCAGAGGTGAAAGGCCTAGTATCGGGTTGTCTTGAGCCCTATTTCAAGCGTCACAGACCACGACTCGAGACACATGCTACGATAGCGGGGCGCCCACTTTTGTCTGGGGATCCTCACTTTAGGGCGCTCTGAACATCACCCACCAACTGTTTTTTGAGTAAACTGAAAGTGAAACCCTATGAATAAATCCATGTGGCCTAGGTATATTAAACAATCCCACCGAAAAACAATGAGTTTCCGACAACTTTGTGTGAAGGAGCCCCGTTTTTCAGAAACACAAAAGCAAAAGTATGCTAACTCTATCGTAGAACCAGACCCGCACTTGGCTGCAAAGATTCCCGGTGAACAATGTTGTTGCCGTCAAACACACTCATCCACCGATGTTTATACCTGTTCCCTGCTGATTGAACGTCGTCACGACATAACTCAACCGTTTCTTGGATATGTTTTAAACCCCCCGTTGCGCACGCGTCGACCAACTTTGCACGTAGGGCGGAGCGCTGTACAACAGCGGGAATGTGACGGTGAGTACGTAATGTATCATATACCATCAAAAGCGAAAACTTCGAAGTATGTAAAATGTCCGAAGTATGACATTTCTACCTCGAGTATCGAATCGATATACGGCTAGACTTTGCTGGGGTGGCATTACAACATGACGCTATCGCGTGCACGATATGCACAAACAGGCCATATTCGGAGATTTTGCAGTGCGGCTTGCACACGCAACCACAGCTCGTAAAAATTCAGGGTCTGCCTTTAATCGATGATTTCGGCGAACTACATGTGATGCTGACTTTCTGACACTGACAATGATATTTTCTAATCGTTGTACTAACTAACAAGTAAACAGGCCTGGCAAAAAGCCAAGTAGACAGTGATCAAATAAGCGCTTTCGAACATGGTTTAAATTTGAGATTGCCGCGTCAATGGCTCAGTTCGACAATTTTAGCGTTGGTTTAACTCGAAACAATTCCTGAGCACACGTTTAATGAAAAATCAGGCCTAGTTGGGGAGCGCTGTGGGATCCGGATAAGTGGACATCCAAGTACGCAAACCAGTGACGCACGTGGCCAGCTATTTCTATCATTTGACGCGCGATTGCACTAAGGTCGTTCCGAATGATGCGCATTTGAACCAATTTGGTCTGTCGTTTTGACGATGGCCAAACAAGTGTTGCTTTTGCTGATGCCCACTCTTTACTGCAAGTAGTAGTTTGACGCTGGCAAGGGATCGTCGCTGCCGCTGTTTGTCCGTGCAGTTCTCAGGAGATGCGACTTTCGAAGACAACCACAACGCTAACGTGAGTTGTTTTTAAACAGTACGTGAAAACCTCTTCGACTACCTTATCAGGTGCCTCGGTAAGCAGGCACCAGCATCTCTTGCTGGCCTTGCATCAATCACCATATGGCAACGAATATTTGGTTTGACTAGAAAGGACACAGAGTAGGAATTTTCGTTTGGGTCGTAATGATTCGGCGACTCTGGGCCACTCGCCCAACACGCATCAGGATTCTCGATATACCCCTCTACGAACGAACATGTTTGTTACGCTGCGTTGTCGGCCGGTTGTTTGCCCCACTATCGCGAGCTGACCAACACATTGGAGACATCCTACGGTAGGGGTACAGCACTACATGTATGAGCTCCTGACACGAGGCGCTCAATACCTCACCCGAAACATAACTTCCAAGATTGTTTTCCTCGCAATCCGATCAACATTTCTATCGGCTAGTCCCCAACCAAAAGCACTCGTGAAATGATCATAGCAAACGGTTGTTCTTCACTTCAGGAGCCCAACCAGTCAGCAACGTTTGACCCCAAACAGTGCAACCCCTACCGTGAGAAGACTCCATGGTAATGTTTATTTGGTTGGACTTGAAAGAAGGACACGGAGTAGGTGTTTACGTTTGGGTCATAGTGTTTCCGCGACCCAGAGCCACTCGCCCAGCAAGGATCATGATTCTTGACATACCGCCCTACAAAAACGTTTCTTGAGCAGCGTTGTCAGCCGATTGGCTGGGCCACTACCGCGAGTTCACCAACACATTGTTGGTAGCGAAAATTGGGGCACGGTTGCCACCTTATGCCCCGGAGCCAGTATGTACGTAATCAATGCGTGTGATACTGGGATTTTACGTAGGGGTGTTAGCAGCCTGCCGAGTTCGATGGAGACATGAATACGTCGCCGAAGGCTGCCGGGATCCTCATTATTGTTTCCCAATTGTGTCCCTTGCTTCCTGCAGAATTACAACTGGGGTGGTGGTGGCCTTTACACGGACGATGGATTCGTCACATTCTACGGGGCGGCCAGCTTCACCGGAAACGAAGTAGAAGAGAGTTATGAAGACTCATGGGAAGGGATTTTGTATTACGGTGGAGAGGGAGGTGGCCTTTGTGTTGCAGGTTCTGACGACGGACGCGTGGTCTTTCAAGGTCCGGTTCTCTTTAGCGTTAACACGGCTAAGGTAAGCGTGTTGACTGATGCCGAACGTAAATTTGTTAGTCTTCGGTGTAATAATCGAGACCCCCCATTCCCCTCCGACGGGGCGTCAAGGGCCTTAGCAGCAACTAAGGTTCTCAACTTGTCCCCTGTTAGGTCGTGTGTGTCTGCCGTCGCCGATATCACGTAGCGGTGTTAAGAAAAAAGGTGTCCGTTGCTTCGGACGGCTAACGTTGCAGTGGCATGTTGCGATCAGAGTTTGATTTTGTACCATCGGAATACGTACTTTAATGCGATATCGAGCGAGTGCATTGCAGTGTTCAACCTTCACCCATTCATGCATCGTACCCTTATGCATGTAGCACTGACAACTGTGATGATGGTTTGGCAAACTTAGTTGCAGTGTACTTAAACCCCAAGCTGGGTCCGCAGAGGAATGTTTCTGGTTCATGGCAAACAATGCGGTACTTACCAGGTCGGCTCAACATCCCCTACCCGTTCCTCCACTCCCCTTTACGACCACACAACATCAGGAGGGAGCCGGGCTATACGTGACATCGGGTACTGTTATCTTCGAAGATCTCGTGACGTTTGAAGATAATGTGGCCAAGGTAGGAGTATGCCTACCTCCGTTTTAGTTTCCAGCTTCCCACATCAGACCATGCTACTAAAAAATATGACTTGCGCATATATCGATAGTGTTACATAGCAGCGATGTCATGGTGCAATACGTATTTGACACAAGAGTCATCCCACGGTAGGGGTGCAGCAATACGTTTCTGAGCTCCTGACATTAGGAGCTCAATATCTCACCCGAAACATGACTTCCAATATTTTAGTTCGCGCAACCCAATCAACGCTTCTATCCGCTAGTCCGAAAACAAATACACTCGTGAAATGATTATTTCAACCGTTAGTTCCTCATTTCAAGAGCTCAATCGGTCAGGAACTTTTGACCCCGAAAAAGGGAACCCCTAAAGTGGGATGACTCGCAAGAACATACCAAGCGTATCGGTTGCGACTACGGTACTGGGGGTGCAATATTCAGCAAGTTCTCCGAACCACGAGGTCAATACCAACAGAGCAATTGTTTGCGTATTTTAATGCAAAATGGGCCTGTTTTACGACCAGCCAAAACGAAAATATAAGACACACAGCCGCAGCAGTATTAGTATCGTATTGTTTGACTCCGTGCCACTTCGCATTCTCCCTATTTACTGTTTCGCTGTAGCGCATCGGTATTAACAACAATGTATGTCGTTGATTGTTTTTTGTACTGAACGAAGACCTTGTGCATGAAACATTGCCGGTACGAGATCATTGCCGTCCTGCACCTTTTCTGTTTGGTTGGTTCGAAGTATTCAAGAGATGCGCCTTGTATCCGGGCCAAAGGGTCCAGTTGGACGGTATCGGTTTGGGCCCGTCCGGGTCTTAAGCGCTCGTCGTGCGATTGTATCTATGACAAAAATAAACAACTTATCGACTCAACATCACAAGCAATTGTACGGCGGTGCATAACGCATATATATTTCATGGGAAAGTAGCAACTATGGCGAGGGTCTCTGGACCGTATAAAAGCGAGGAACTGAACGTGACTCCCCGTATGCAGTTTATCTTGCCCATGGGATAGTGTTTTTTGTTCCAGGTCGAAATCATCAACGTGTGGACGAAGACCGGCAGCTCACCGCACACAGAGTATGGTCAGATGTTGCCCAGTTCATACGAACTGTTACTTTCTTGCCGCAAACAATCCGAAAAAAGAGTATCCCAATCGATATTAGCGAAAAACTCGCCTTACGTCGCTTAAAGTAAAGGTTCATCAGGCCCTTTGTTGGGTGAAGGAAATAATAAAATAAATACAAACTTGCCGTTTGTCAAAGCCAGGCAACCTATCACTCGCCCTATATTTCTTACGTAGAAACCATGCAATGCGTATGTCTTTGTGCTAGGGCTTCACTACCTCTTCAATCCCCCGCTATGTAACCATTACGCTTAATCGTAACACCGCAGTCCGTCGGCGACGCCTCTGGAGGAGGCGCGGTATTTGTCGAACGCGGCCTCGTCGAGTTCAGGGCAGGCGTCGTCGCTACTGGAAATGTCGCCAAAGATGGTGGCGTCTTTCACCTGGGTGACGAGTGAGTACGTGAAGAAGCTTGACTGTTGCAGCGGACGCGTGAATATTGCGCGTTAATACTGTGGCCTGTACGGGGAAAGGCATATATGACAACTCTACACTTTGACGGCGAAAACTCCACAAGCAGCCCCCGAACGGTTTCGTAGTTTATTAAAGACGAATGCCCCCTGAACTAATTGCGCCTTGAGCCTCTTGAACTGTGTCCGCATTCGCTGGCAGCGACGCTATCGTCAATATCGAGGGACCGGTGACGATGACCGGCAACGAGGCCCGTTACAGGGGCGGCGCCATTTTTAACGAGGGCAGCATTTCCATACCCGACGACGCCTACATTTCGGATAACACGGCCGTCATGGTGAGTTACCTGACCTGGCCATGTGCCATTCCTTGTACGGTAGATCTCGCGTCCCTTACACGGTAGTGCCGTGCTCGTTTCGAGGAGTGCATCGGCGAACACACGGCAACTAAATAATACCCTTCTAATCGACCTTAAGTTCAAACAATACCGCTCGTGAGTATTCAATATACCTATCCCTTCCCCCGCCCCGCCCCCACACACGATCGCGTTTTCTCTCTGTGTTTGAAACACGTACTAGTGCCCGGGCATCAAGAACGTCGAAAACTGGGAAGGGAGCATCCCCGAATTTGCCAAATATTCCAGTAGTCCTGATGGATACGTGGAGTTTTCCGGCGGCGGGTCGACCTACTCAGGCGGCTCCATTGATCTTTGCTATTTAGGGGAGGATGTCGGGAACGGTCCGGACTTTTCCGTAACGATTGATGCTGAAGATGCCGACTGTGATGCGCTGTTTGGAGGAGGGGCGACAATGGACGGTAACTCGGTGTTGACGTGGGATACAAGAGTGGTTTCTGATATCAACTTTGCGGTCGGTTCGGGTGACGTCTTCGAGGCTTCGTGCGTCAATCAGTCGGTGAGTCAAGAGGTCGACAGCCGGACGTCAGCTTAGTGAATAGGCAATTATATTTGGCAAACGCTCCAACCCTGACCGCCTGCGTCATGAAAACGAAAATGACGAACACTTATGTAGCGTGCCCCATGGTCATCATCGCCGGTAGTGCATTGTTGAGCGCAGACCTGCAACGTTGGACACCACACTCCTGTGTACGGAATGAGATAAATCAACCCGATTGAAACGCATAATCTCCAGACCCCTTACGGCGTGTATTGCACCGTGTCAGGTAATTTTCGTCACGGGCGGTGGTGAAGTGACCGTCACCTCTACCGCCGACTCCATGGTCTTCACCAACATCCGCTTTGAGGTTGGCGGCTACTCCAACCTGTACTTCGACGTTCCGGAGTTGACCATGACAGGCATTGAAAACTCGGTGAGAGGGACGCAGCACTGTTTTATAAATACCCAGGAGGGATAACTCATTACGGCTTTGATGTGGTCTGTTTCGTGATGCGAGGGGGGTGCCGCTCTGGGGTGGAGACGTGGGAAGCTCAGGAACCAGAATGCTCCAGAAAAGGCATGTGTATTTCCTTCAACCAGAATAATAAATGTCGTGCAGTAAGACGGATCACCCATACCAAGCACGTGAGGTGGTTGTGTATGCGACGTCAAGAAACTTCACCGCAACGGCATGATTCGCGACAAATGTAACAAGTGACGACTTCATGTACTGTTTCAATAGCGGCCGTATGCATGGCAACCTCCTTTGCAGCCCCCTAATCGGTTGTGGCGGCGACGCGATAAAGCACCATTACGGAACAGTGATTTAGTCTTTCCTGTAGTCCTATTTCCCTCCCTCCCGTTAGCTGGTACGCGCCCATTCGCAGTGTTCCATCAGCCTATACCGCGGAACCTAAGTCGTGCACTCGTCGTGCATATTTTTTCGTCGACCTACTGACACAGCGAATCGGAGGATCGACTCATGTCGAAAAGGGTAGCTCCCTCGAGTTCTGGGGGGACGTCAGTTTCACCGGCAACTCGCTCGCCTACAAATCGGACCGCGCGATGGTGAGGTTAAACGGATTGCTAGCTGGCATAGGTCTGGCTTGCGGTGGCGTTTTCGTCGGTTTTGTTGTGTTGTTTATTCCGGCACTGGTTGTTATCCTGTGTGCGAACCTCACTCTATAACAACCATGGTAGACTTCGGAAAAAGGGCTTGGTTATGTGCTTCAAATCTACACCTGCGTTCTCACAAACCGTTGAACGTCAAGAACGAAACTGACAAAACTGTCTGACTCATACGATCAACGTGGAGACCACGATATAGGTTGAATAAAGCCATCTACGTCCCTCGCCCGTCCGTCCAATAAACTTCGTCTAAGGCCGATTATTTGATCTCCGATCCATGAGACCTACCTTACTCTCTACTGAAACCCACGCCGCAACGCAGAACGAGTACGGTGGTGCTGCCGTGTTCAACGCTGGACTAGTTGTGTTCCGTGGACAGTCCTACTTCAGACTGAACGGTCAGCTCGAAATTGGTGGAGGCTATTCGTCCAATTCTCCTGGTGGCGCCATCTTGAATGTCGGCTCCATGGAGGTATCGCCTGTCTCGCTTTTAGTGTGTCTGTATTCATAAGTATCAAAGCGCATCTCCACGACAACGTGGTTGGAATGGGGGGTCGGGGGACGGGCGTTCGACCCGGCAGCACTTTACGTTTGGTGGGCGAACAAACATTCTACAGTAGTAGTTTATGTAAGGCCTCTATGAAATTGAATAACATGCTGCCTCTTGTTGGTTGGTTGGTCTATCAATCCAATCGCCTGCACACGCTTTTCGCGAGGAGGATTTATGAGTCATCCCACGGTAGGGGTGTAACAACAAGTGCCTGAGCTCCTGACATGAGGAGCTCAATATCTCACCCGAAACAGGATTGCCAAGATTTTCGTTCGCGCAACCCGATCAACATTTCTATCCGCTAGTCCTAAAACAAATGCACTCGTAAAGTGATTATACCAACCGGTAGTCCCTCACTTGAGAAGCTCAACCGGTCAGGAACGTTTGGCCTCAATCGTGCAACCTCTACCGTTGGATTACACGTATGCATCTCTGATCACCGTCGTCCGTCGGTTTTACATTTTCTTTCAACGTAGTTCGTGGGGAAAGCGAAGTTCTGGTACAACTTCAATGTTCGCGGTGGCAGTGGAGGTGGTCTCGCCAACAGCGGCCAAGTCTGGTTCAACCGCAGGACGGTGTGGCGCGAGTGAGTAAACATATTTGTGTACGCTTGGATCTGGGTTGACATTTTGTATAACTTGCGATAGGAGCAGCCGCCTCCGCCGAATGACGTACGGGGTTTTATAAAAATTAATAATACACTTCAGCTGTAAGATCGAACATTTGGTCGAAACTCATATTTGCAAGCTGCGTGTGATACTCCGACCGCGCGTATTACTGGGTGTTTATGTCCGCATGAAAGATATAGGTCGGCGGCTCCCCTTAGTGCTAGCCAGTACCAGGGTCAACAGGGTGATGGGAATCAATCTGTGCGCGGAAACCTTAAAACCCGTTTTGAGGGGGACAAAATCTGACGGCTGTGAAACACGATATATATATGGTCGTAACTTTTCTTAGTATAAAGTCGTAACGTCGGTAAGGGGGCGAGGGGGGTTAGTATTCATTTTAGATTGTAAAAACATGAACAGGAATCCTGCACATAGAGGTGCTAGGTCTAAAGGGATGATGAGGTCGGCGGGTTAGGAATGAGGGGGTTGCTATTTGTTTCAGATTTTAGAAAGGAACAGGAGTACTGTATATATGGTCGTATCGTTTCTTGATTTATAGTCGTAACATCGGTAAGGGGGGGAGGGGGATTAGTATTTTTTTTACGAAGGAGGAGGGGGGG
>JBBMKB010083264.1:0-10834 GCA_037833945.1 Alaria marginata
GGGGAAACCCCCCCCCCCCCCCCCCCCGGTGCTTGCCTTGGTTTAATCGCGCAGGGGGTACAGTATTCCCAATGTCCGTCGATTTTCACCGAATTTTGCCAACTCGCGCTCTTTTTGGCGACGGAACAAGACACAGAAAAAAAGTTGCCGGGTATGCGCATAAATACACCGGCCGAGAGATTCGAACCCCAGCACAACCGCCAGCAATGACAGTCTACCCCTGACCCTATAGGAAACTTGCTCATGTGTATATACCTGAAACGCTCCCAAGGGTGCCTTGTTTGCCGGTCCCCCCCACCCTTCCGCCCCCGGCCTCTGCCTAACCAAGGCCGCAAACATAATAGTAGTATACCTTAGCGTGAAGTAGCTACCTACGTTGTCGAAAGTATTCATTGGAATCGATTATTAGGACTGGCAGTCTGTACATGTGGGAACGGTTTGGTTCATTCAAGCAATGGGAGCCTGGGCCCCAATGTTGAACATGATACCTAACTTCAGCACAGCATACAGTAGTGGTCCCTCTATATTGCCGATATGTGCCTGCCGTAAATACCGGCACTATAGCGGCAACCGGCACTACTCCGCATACCGCCACTACTGGTTGATCTCATCTGTGCCAAGCGATTTCACAGGTACTATAGCAGGCAACCGGCACTATTCAACCGGCACTATAGAGGGACCATTATTGTACGTGTATATACCTGAAACGCTCCCAAGGGTGCCTTCTTTGCCTGTCCCCCCCACCCTTCCGCCCCCGGCCTCTGCGTAACCAATAGCCACCGCATCCACAGGTCCAAGACAGGATACGCCTTGAGGAGAAACGCCTTCGTAGCCTCTAGCTCACCCCCCTCCCCCTGCCCAGCCACAGAGCATCCGGGAGGGGACTCGGCGCGTCCATTTGTTCCAAGCACACAAACCTCTACGTCCGCGTCATCACCCTCGTCGTTGGCGGGTTTGGGGAGGTCTCGCAGTAGTTTGTCCACCACGAGTAACAGCGTGGGTGGGTTGGCTACAGTTATGTCCTGTTTCGGGGAGGGCGGTACAAAGCCGGAGCGGACAACGGGTAAGAGGCTTGTACCCCTTCGTAAGGTTTGGGAGGTTTGGCAGCTTCGGGTATATACAACGCGCTTTCTAGGCTACAACGCTTCCAGGCTCGGAGGTGAGGGGTCCTCAGAGCACACGGCTGGAGAAAAACAAACGCCTGTCGTGGAAACTATGTCCTGTCAATGTGGTTGTAGCGTGAGCGCGATCGACGCGGATTGGAACACTAACTAGACTAGGGTAAATAATGGCAAATATAAATACACATCAGGTAAAATGTGATGACGTTTTTGCTTCGGGCGATACGAAAATAAACCCTCAGTTAGTTGACTTTACGTCGACGGCTGATGTTATACCTTTTTCATTATTATACTAGAGGGAAATTCATATCGGTGGTTGGTTATTCATACGTGTCCGTGTTCGGGGAGGAAGTATTATTGACTTTTGGATTGAACGCCGAACGAACACTCGCCTGTGCCATGAATTCTGCCGGCACCCTCTTCCTCGCTTCTTCTCCGAGGATCTGTTCGCGGGGAAGCCAACCGCCGACGCAACCCGTCCCCCCCCCCTCCCCCCCTCCTGCGTCGTGCACGTGCAAAACCGACAGCCAGTGGCCGAGGACGTCAACGGACGTCGTCCTGTCCCACGCGTTCACCAGCAGCTGACAGGGGAGATCGACGACACAAAAGGCAACGGGCGGAAAACACCGGGAAATAAACTGAATCAGGGTTATAGGGTTAAGGTTAGGATTAGGGTTATAGGTTGCACAAAAGGCAACGTGCGGAAACACCGGGAAATCAACTGAACTAGGGATATAGGGTCAGGGTCAGGATTAGGGTTTTATAGGCCTAACCCCAAACTAACCCTAAACTACGATACCGGAAAAACCTAGCGCGTGATCCTTCGCAGGCAGCATGGTGGATGCTCAGTGTTCTCCTGTGCCGAACCATACACCGGTACTCAGCAGCCTGGTGCGCGCATACCTAGTCGTTACCAGGTGCCGGTATTAACCTATACAGCCCATTTAACCCTTTTTTCAGGGACCTTTTAAGCGACAAGTGAGGTCTTGTCAATCAACCTTCTACTAATAGGAAGAGCGAGCAACAGTACACGTATCTATCTCAATGCCGCGAGCGCGCCGTACATCTCCTCGCGTTGCACTTCGGACTAATAATAACCCCCTACACCACCAGCTAGGGCTGCTTTTGTGTGGCAGACGCCATAATCGTACCTGTATTTCGACTTTTTATCCCTCTGGAGGCTCAAAGGCGGCAGGAATGGTTCCGGGGGTTGGGCGTATCATACTATTTTTCTCTTGCTAGGAACCCGAGAAAAACTATAAACAGGTAACCCCGCCACCGTGGCGTGGCATGACGCGGAAGGTGAAAACAGCTCACACAGCTCACACAACTCACGCAGCTCATACACACAGCTCATACCGTTCACACAGCTCACATAACTCATACACACAGATCACACAACCTGCAAAGCTCACACAGCACACGCAACCCCCACAGCCCACACAACTCACACAACTCATACAGCTCATACAGCTCACCCAGATCGGCACCAACCGCGGCATCCTCACCTGATGAAATCCTTCATCCCACAAAAAGCCTCTCGGGAAAAAGCTCCTCGACGGGACCCCCGTGAACAGCCTCGCTTCAAACGAATACTCGTTGCGTCCGTTCCTCCCAGCCCCCTTGACTTCCGTCCTCCCCGTGAAGTACCCCAGCCCCCCGAGCATATTGGCCAGCGCCGCCTTGGCCGCCGCCACATCCTCATGTAGAAACCCTTTTTCTTCCAACGAGAATGTTTCTCGAAACCTATCCGAAAATGACCGCGAGCCTGTTGCGAGCCATTCAGAAACCACCACCCCAGAAGGAATGAGGGGGGGGGACGCTTCTTCACTAGCGGCGGAAGAACGTTCTTGGGATTGTTCCGGGCGTGCTCGGACGACGAAGTCTACGGAGAAGGGAGCTTGTCCCGTCACCTTGTGGTTGGCAATAGCAGCACAAAAAAACACCGCAACAAAAAAAAAGACGCGGTCAGGTAGGTGGTGGGACAGAAACGATGCACGTTAGTTAACCAACCCCCTTCACGCTTGTACACCGGAAAAAAAATCCCACACAAAATCTAAATAGTTTTTCCTCAAAAGCGTGGGTGCAGTTCCAAAGGGATTATTTACTACTGAAAAACTTGCAACACACTCATGTAATTCCAAGCGGTTTGTCCAAAACAACGTGGGCGCAGTTCTAAAGGGGCAAGTGTTCACACAGTCCTTGTGCCACCATTTTTCTCAAAGAGACCAGAACAACGGCTGCCTGCTCGTGAACTCGGGCCCTCTCAAGCTCCGCTGCCCCGTTTCCCGCCCTTTTAGTTTTTCAAGAGCCACACCATCAACACGAAGCCACCCGAAGGGAATATAAACCTGGCTTAGCAACATGCCGATACCATAACCCTTTCACTGCCACGAACAATAATGCATATGTACTAATTTCAAGTACAGTAGTTTATCCCTCAAAAAGTGGGTGCGATTCAAAAGTGGGCGTACTTCCAAAGGGGTGACCCCTTTTACCAGTGCAAAAAAAACTACACCAGACACACCACCACCACCACCACCTCATTCAACAAAGCCGGCTTTGAGAAAAAAACGGAACATAACCCCGATACACAAATAGTCCCAGCAGTGCTTGGTACCCATCCAAACATGTTAAAAAACAATACACATCATACCCACATATATTGGACGTACAGCTTCTCAGTCGATGAGGGAACAAGCGCTTCAACAGGGGTGGCATTTTTTTGCCAAGTTGATTCTGACCTACCGAGGCTCCTGAACTACTAGTAGTTAGACTACCCAAAATCGTCGGAATAGGCTTTATTACATGTTTACAATATTTCTCGTTGAACTGTCGAGGCCATGGGAATGTTCCTCGGGGTGCGCCTTCCTTTTTTCTCAAGGTCGGCATAGAGCTCCCCAATCGAGGGGCCTCAGAGAAACGATGTACACCGGTTCTACGTAGAGGTAGCATTTTTGGCGTTCTTATTTTCTGGATGACGGGGCTCCTTAACCCAAAACCGTCGGAATGTCATTCTACTTTTGCAATATGTTTTTTTTGTATAGATGGGCCACGGGTTTGCACTCTCAGTTTTGCTCAAAATCACTTACTAATAGCATAGAGTAATATCATATTCCTCAAGTGAGGAGCTTCGGAAAAAAAATGGTGAACCTCTATCGTAGAATGTATCAGTACCACAGCATGCATCCCTGGCTCACCTGCACGAGCACCACATTGCTACCGGCGTCCACCTCATCGGGGAGAAGGAAGGGTGACACCACCGCCACCTTCTCCCGCTGGCTGTCCTTGCGCCGAGCGCGGCGGTGCGCGGCGTGCAACCTCTCCACCTCTTCTTTGACACCACCTACCCGGACGTTCTGTTTCCCCAAGAAATTCACCGCCACCACCTCCCCTTCCTGCGCAGCTCCGTCGCCCGAACCTTCCAGGTTTTCGTCGCTCGCACCCGTCGTACTCCACGTGGACACAACGGTAGCGGCCACCTCAAACCCCCCAAGCTCTGGATGCACACCCGTGACTAGGAGGGAGCGACGAGGCTTGGAACCTGAATCTGGATCGATCACGGCAAGCCCGCCACTCTCTTGCTCTTTCTCCTTGTCCGCGTCGACGTGATCCAGGCCGACGTAGAAGTAGATAGTAGACGTACGTGGCGGCGACTTTGGCAGGGTTTCGTCGGCTTCTATGGGGAATACCTCGACCCTAGACGCTAAATGCACTGGAAAAAAAAGCATTGGAGGGAACGACCGCGTTGTGCCAAGCCGGTTGAGAACGTGAGGGGGACTCCCCGAAAAAATATTTTTGGGTTATATGGGGAAGACTTCCACCCTATACAAACGCTAAATGCACTGACAAAAACGACATCGGAATTAATAACCGACGGCGGCACAAAACCGCTCGAGAGCGCGAGGGTGACCTCGACAATTTCTTTGCCGGTTCTATGGAGAAGACTTCCACCCTAAACGCCAAGTGCACTGAAAACAACAATGTTGGAAGGATAAACCGACGGCGGCGCAAAACCGTTTTTGAAGTAGACAGCTACAGGGTGAACGGTTGGCCGCGGGACATTTAAGAACGTACCAGGTAAGAGTCATCCCAAGATAGGGGTTGCACTTCTTGGGGTCAAACGTTCCTGACCGGTTGAGCTCCTGAAGTGAGGAACTACCAGTTGGTATGATCACTTTACGAATGTATTTGTTTCAGGACTAGCGGATACAAATATTGATCGGGTTGCGCGAACGAAAATCTTTGAAGTCATTTTTCGGGTGAGATATTGATCTCCTAATATCAGTAGCTCAGGAACTTACTGCTGCACCCCTACCGTGGGATGCCTCGTAAGCAGCTGCAGTAGTGGGGCCTATACAAGGCGGTTAGAATAAGGCGGCCACTCGATATAGGGCGGTTGAAACCGGTTGGCACGATTGTACCTCTGCATACAACTGTCTATACGAATAGGGCGGCCTCTCGATACAAGGCGGCCAAGATTCCTTCGCACTACACCGCCTTATACAGGCCCCACTACTGTAGAGGGTAAACGGTCGACCGCGGTACGAAAAAGCTTCGAGATTGTAATGTAAGCAGGCAGAGGGTTCACGGTCGACTGCGGTGCAACCACCGCTATGAGAATGTAGGCAGCTGCAGGGTGAACGGTCCGGCTCTGATCTGACGACGGGCATCGATGGCAGCAGTTTTTCTCGCCCAGTCACGACGACCAAATACGGCAGAGTCCGATGTTGTTCAACGTTACAAGCATGTGCACGAATATGTATTTACCCCTCTGAAGGGGAAAATGACGAACACAAGTAACGATTTCAGCATCGGCAACTGCTTGATTGGGGGTGATATGTTCACTAAGCTAACTGCAACAATGCAAGGGGTTGCGCGACACGGGCATTATAGCATGATACTTAGTACCATACTACTTGTACTTCTGCGCGCTCACACTTAGTATCAACAAGCGGTTGATACGACACAAAAATCTCATTTTGATGGTCTCCATCTCTGGGTTCCAAAGGGCGTTAACTGAGGTCGTGACAATTCAAGCTCCGTCAAACCAAAACACGCAAGACTCTTCCAGCTCCGGAGTCCTGCCGCAGTCCGATATAGACTAGACTTGAGACATCAAACCGACAACCACGATTCTCACCGCCTGAGTCCCCGTCGACGGCAAGGTCCTGGCCAATCAGCTGCGCCGGCTTGACCATCGAGGTCACGAGGCGAATCCCAGCTTTGGTATCGACAACCTCCTGCTTGCCGTAGCTCACTCCATCGTGCTCGGTCCAACCATAACGGCCGAGTCCATCCCCTTCGCTGCATTCGTGCCGCAAGGCCTCCACTCCAGCGCGACCATCACCTCCGTGCCACATGAGCCCACCAGTTACGGCCACCGGAAACGTTCGTGTTTTGAATCCTAACCGGCCGAGCGCACGAACGAGAAAACCCGAACAGTATCGGTGTAAGTCCAGCTGGAGCGGCAGCTCTCTACAGTATAGCAGTAGTATTGACATCGATAACGCAATTTTTGCGGAGTTTAAATTCCTCTAATACGAGTACGCGAAAACGATGACTCCTTAGATGCATCGCTAGGAAAGCCTATCAAAGTTCTAACCTTCACGTAACTGCTGTAATATGTCTTATACCCATACGTTGCACATGTAGGAGCGGCGTTACTAACTTCCGGCATCCCCACGATGACGTCGAGCACACAATTCTCAACACCCGGAAGGCTTTTGGCGTCCTTTCATCCATACTGTATCCTATATGTTTTGGTACTTGCCCTGTATAGGCGGCTTCCTTACTCCTTACCGAAGTATACCCCCGGACGATAGGTTCCCCACAGCATGGAGGCGTTATGCTGTTGGAAGCCAGGAAGCTCTGACAGGAGGTCATGGCCAGCCGAATTCAGCCACCTCTTCGGATCCGCGCAGCTAGAATGCACGTCTCCCCCTGTTGCTCGAACCGCGGCGCTGTTGGAATTTTCCAGGAAGCTTCGCAAAACTGGGTGCGTTTCTTTGTGCCCTGCGACCGACGTGTGTATAATATCATGGTTCGGCGCGGCGTCGGCGTGGCGTTAGGCGGATGCTCGTGTCGCGGACATACAGTACAGGAAACCTGTATAGTACTACAAAATGCCAGCAAGAAACAGGGCAAACATAAAGGCACGCTGATCTCTTCGGCGAAACCGAAGTCGTGTACTGAAGTTAGTGTAGAATGCATCCTCTCCCGATTAGCAGTACGAAAGCCAGCCTTGGTCAGTATTTGGGTTCCTTATTGGGTGTCCTGCACTCCTGCACTATCTGTAACGTAGCTCGGCGGTGTGCCGCCCCTGGAAACTAGCTGCTGGAAGCACAGCAAATGAATAATTAAGTTTCAGGGTCAAGGCCGTGGGCCGTGGGTCTGGTAAGTTTCAGGGTCAAGGCCGTGGGTCTGGTATTATTAGGAGCTAAACAAGAACCAGGCGAATCCTATTCCTCCGCGTGCGTCGTATTTCTCCTGTGCTGCTGCTGCTGCTGCTGCTGTATCATATCGTACAAAGTACGCACTGCCGCTGGACTACTTCACGTTGGCAGGCGATGCTGATCAAGACCTCACCCTTGCTACTAACCGGAGCTATCAAGAGACACTTGCTAGTCGATGATGCGTAACTAGGCAACACACCATGCCTGGAGCGAGAGCTCCGTTCCACGGCAGCTGCAGTACCAAGGGACACCAGTACGAGTGCTCATTGGAGTATGATACTCAGCCGTTGTTGTTCGGGAAGGATCTGCGGTGGGTCTACCCTACGTAAACGCACTCCAACACACTTGCTTATTGGTTTCACGACTCTAAAAAAGCGACGGTGGAAGACTGCCTATGTGACGCTCCCGAACCAAAACTCACCACCGCCACTACACATGACAGCCACCAGCGCTACACCGACGACGCCGACGAGCACCGCCTTCGTCCGCGCACCCACGCGGCCGCTTTTCCGTCGTCGTTTGGCCAGGTTGCTGATGCTGATCTTCGCTGTCGGTTGGTTGCCGAGACCAATTCCGGACGCTTGCTGCACAGCCACTGACACCATGATGTCCCCCCGACGATGTCGCCGAGGTCACAGCCGTCCGCAGCCGGTATAGAGCTCGGCACTACCCTGGCTATGCGCTCCTATGCACTCCACCGTCTACTCCTGATCTCCGTCGGAGAGGCGTTCAACTCTAAATTGGAGGCTTTCTCTATCCGGGCCGAAAATTTGACCTCGAGTACGCAAGCAGGCCGGCCTGGAACCACCACACCAGTGTACAGCGAGAGCAGAGGCGTGGCAGGGGTAGCATTGACCCTGGCTGAAGATACTTCGTGATCATGTCGGTGCAGCTCCTTGGCAAGCGCGAGCTGAAAAGGCTTGCGTCAGTCGCGAACGATGGTGCTGGCACAGGGTGAGTGGACACTGGAGACGAGAGAGGGCAGCGTCGGCATTACGTAGATGCCTTGACCACAGCCACATACCACACGTGTTGCTGCTTAGGCTGTACGTACACGGGCAGTCTCTCGTGACGTGCTTGGATAGAGCACGCGACAATCTAACACCGTATTTGTGGTGGGGGGTAATGCTGAGGCAATGACGCCTTATGTATTGCCGAAGGACAATGTGGCGGCGGTGTACCGTACCATTCTACTATACGAGTAGACGTAAATTTAAGGACCTTTTGCAATTCGTATTTGTAAGCCTAACGATGACTATATTTCCGTGCAGAATGGTATACCGCTCGTGTTCTGTAGACGAGGGCTTGCTTGGACCAGTTTAGATGAGTACCAGGTACGATAATGCGAGGGTGTCTTGTCAAGTCGGGAACATCGAACGGGGTGCGAAGACTCGACAAAAACGGGATCGTTTGTGTGTCAGTGAGCTCGTTTATGAGAGATCCCGTGACTCTCAGCGCTGAAGTAAACTGCTGTAAGTAGCCCAGCAGGTACAGCAGCTGGTATAACGATAGTACCTTGCTATTACGGGAGACCATAGTAAATAGGACCTACGGTAAACACAAAAACCTATATACTTCCCTATTTTTAATAACAGTAGTCCTGTTTACTCAGGTCCCCCGTAATATCATACTGGTAACAACGAACACAGCAGCCAACAGCAGTCAGCACGATATTGGTCCACCAACAAGAAACACCTCTTGGTCTGAGCAAGGCTTGAAACTGCTGCTGCTGTGACACCAATACTCTCGATACTGATGTGCAATCATACGGTATATCGCTTCGCACCGGTAGTGCATTCGTACAGTATACCTGTATTCGAACGTACCACGCGAAGAACGATTTTGTGTTTGTTGTCGCTTGTCTCATCTAACGCTAATGATCGGTGCCACGGAGAAAGTCTCCCTAACTAAGAGATTGCCAGCGTAGAACGCTTGATGGCTGTTCGCGCCATGCTGCTGCTATTTCCAAGTTGGGTGCTTAACTGATTCAGCTAAAAACGTTGCTGGGATAGTCATGCGGCTTCCGGATGGACCATGAATCTCCATCAGCATGGTTTGCTACGCACCGGCTAAACGCTACTGCTCAAAGTAAAATATATGAATACGACATCTCTTCAACCGCCGCGTTGCTACTCACCAGGTAATCCTGTATGATAGAGCCTCAACACGTGAAGCTGGTCATGACACTAAACCTGAGCACGCCTCGGTGTGGAAAACCCTTGTATACCCATGGGGGTGGCGGCTTGTGCCGAGAAACCCACGGCATTGGGGATGTAATGTCGCACGTGCGTTGGATTATATTATGCACGACGGTGATCTTGTTTGGAGTCCGAAGGCTTTTGGTCCCGTCACACTTAACCCGTTTACTACTCCAAACATTATCCCACACTTCAGTAGTGGTCCCTCCATAGTGCCGATATATGCCAGCCGGAAATACCGGCACTGTGGCGGCAACCGGCACTACTCCGCATTCGCTACTACTGGTTGTTCCCATCCGTGCCAAGCGATTTCACAGGCACTCAAGCGGGTTACCGGCACTACTCAACGGGCACTATAGAGGGACCTCTTCTGTGTTTCTATGTTTTTTGCTGTCCATCAAAATGTGGGTGCAATTCTGGAGGGGTTAAAAGGTAGCCGCAGCCATCATCGAGTCATAGTCGACTCTTGTCATGGACGTTTATAGCGTTGGGTATTATTCTGGGCGAATCTAATGATATTTGTTGCCATAACAACGACGTCGTTTTGTTCGAACACTGTGCCGTACGCCGGAGTGCCCATTTGCGGTGTGTTAAACATGAATCGCGTAGAGGCGGCGGGCATTCCGTTCACTTGACACGTCAGCAACAAAAAACCCGGCGTACGTATTGGAGTAATTACTGCGCACGTGTAACATAGATGGTGGCTATTGATTGCTGTCTTGACGCTGTTCAATACTAGCTGTCTCGACGCTTTTTTTTTGTAGCCGTCGACTTTGTTTGTCGTTGCGATGAACAATGAAGCCTGCGTGTGTTATTTTGCGTATAATGTGTACACAACGTGCAAGCAACGCCTTTTACATAAAACCTTGCTCGTAGTACGTGGAGCGTGCCGGAACGACAGGCGCGGGTGAAAAGAGACGTTCTTTCACATGGACAGGAATCGCTGCGTTCGATGCCCAATTTTTTCCGCTGAAGCTCTCTCTGTACCTCATGCACGGTTGTATAGTTTCCATGGGTGCGGGGGGTGGGGGGGGGGGGGGGGGGGGGGGGGGGGGGGGAG
>JBBMKB010083274.1:0-12197 GCA_037833945.1 Alaria marginata
TTATACATTTACTGTATACTTTCAGCTCGAGAGTGTCAATATCGTCGCAAGCGCGTTCCACCTCCTCACCCTTCGGTTGCCAAACAGCACTTCATAATATTAGCAACAATACATACGGCAAAAACAAGAGCACAGCCACACTGCACCGACGACCGGCCCATCGTTCGACGCAGCAGGTTCTCTTCCATCGCAGCTCCCTTCCCTCGCACGCATGGCATACAATAGGACGAGACCCACCCCCCAACCACCCCACGCAACGCAAGCAGCGCAACCGACCAAGTCAAACAGACACTCAGCTACGTTCGTATATGCGATATTCAGTTTGAACAAAAAATCCTTACCGGTGAGCTTGTTGCCCGAAAGATCGAGGGTCTGCAGGAGTCGAAGGTTTCCTATGGAGACAGGTATCACGCCTGGTAACGGATACGATGAAGGATATATACGGGATACGACGAGGGATACGATATGAGGGATGCGATAAGGCATGGGATACGGGATACGATACGGAATACCTTATAGGATATGAGACGGGATACGATAAGGGATGCGGTAAGGGATACGATAAGGGATACGACATCCAATACGATAAGGGATATGATACGGGATACGATAAGGGACACGATAAGGGCTACGATAAGGGATACGATAAGGGCTACGATATGGGATTCGATATGGGATTCGATAAGGGATACGATCAGGGATACGATAAGAGATACGATCAGGGATACGACAAGGGACACCGTACGGGATGCGGGGGTGATATTAGTGTTTGGACGCAATTATTGCCCAAGACATATAGGACAGCCACACACTATGGCACACACCATGTACGATATCACGCGAGGAAAATGCATGTTTCCGGCTACGCGACTGTGGTCGCACGAAACAGTGGACGTAAAAATCGCGCCAATAACTAAATACCTCAAGTTCATAGCGCAGACAGCGAAGGCGGGACTGGGGCTTCCCTGTGTCAACATCGGGCATGGCAGGGGGATAGCACGCGTCACTGCCATGGACGTTTTGGGGTTAATCGCCGGTAAAACAGGCTGCAGAGCGAAGGCGGTGCACGATCGATTGCTGCAATATGATCACAAGGCCACTTTCTAAACAGCGATACATTGACGGGGTATCTTGAAGGTTGCGGGTAGTAGCGGCATGTTCAGAAGGTCAATTGTACAAGTGAGATTAGTGGTAAAAACAGGCGGATGAAGGACGCGATAGGACGAGCAGCGAGGGGACATTTGTCGGTCTTGCGCAGCGAAAACACACGGCGCAGGTAGGTGTGGTCGAACCCGACAAGAGCAGACCGTCATCGCGCCATCACCATCAACGACAGACACTTCTCCAAACTATATACCTAGTACTGCAGTATCCTGCCATAGACAAGGTTGGTGCTTAGGCAATATAAGCGCCACACGGGACACGCGCCACAGGAGACACAAGAGCACGTTTTGCGCTGAGAGGGAGACAGAGCTACAGTAGAAGGGGAATTGTACCGTTTCAAAGTGCGCTCGCATCGCACTCACCAGTAAGGCGGTTGTCTTTGAGGTCGAGGTTGACCAGGCGGTCCAGCGTCATCACATCCTCCGGCAAGTTGCCTTCCGGTACCCCCCGGCAGAGCACGGCAACAACAGTGACACACACACGTCAGAGAGATACTATAAGCGCAAATAGCCAGCAGACGAGCGACAACATCCTGCACCTCAAAACAAACGAAAAATATCTCCTCAAGACATAAGTTGGGGCCTCTGCGCGCCTGCTATTGGTACGGGTAACAGCCGTTGAGGAGCGCTTGACTTGTGGGTTCGCCCCAAACGCCTGGTCGTCAAGAGGTCGTCGGCGTCTCTAAATACAGTACAGGAAACCAATTAAGTAAGAGGAAATCTGACTCAGGCTGGGTTTCTTCTTTGAGAAAGGGTGTGTTCTACACTAACTTCAGTACAACGGCTCCCGAATTATTTTGTTCCCGCAAATTCCAGTGTGGCTTTGTTTTCACCCTGCTAGCAGTTGTCCTGTACTGTATTTTGACGCTTCTCAGCCGGTGAACTTCACCCCAAAGTTCATGTGTACCTCGGTCTGCGCCGTGCAGCGATACCAGTACACTTTGGCTTAGTGCCACAATTTATGCACATATGCAAAAGTTCGGGAGCATCCCTCATACACGCCACGAACCTCAGCGCAGTAACACTGCGTGTGCAACTATTATAAACCTACATCATCAAATGCAACCGCTTGATTCGATTTTCCAAGACAATATACCGAAATAGCAACCCTTGCGCAACGGCCATAAATCGCTCCAAC
The DNA here is from genome assembly GCA_037833945.1 of Alaria marginata. Taxonomy (NCBI): domain Eukaryota; class Phaeophyceae; order Laminariales; family Alariaceae; genus Alaria; species Alaria marginata. The sequence goes on from JBBMKB010083274.1 coordinate 2,302, forward strand.
ACGAACACAACACTATCCCGGCCAACGAATAGTACTCACCGCGAAGATCATTCCTCGGCAGCATTAACCTCGTCACTCGCTCTCTTCCTGCCTCCGTATCGTCTTCGTGCTCTGTGCTAACCCCGTACCAGTTTTTGTTCGCTGGCTTTGGCGCGCTCCATCCGGCCTTCTTGAAAAGCTTGAAGTGCGCGATGGATCTGCTGGTGGTAGAGAAGCGCGAGCACTGACGCAGCAAGTTCAAAAGCACAGTGTGGTCGTCGTGCTGCTGCGGTGGGGCAGGGTTGTCCGACTTGTGAAATGCGGATGGCGTTTGCTCTACGCCATGGCGGTCGGGAGCGGGCAGTGACGAGGAGCCTGCAAAGCGGTTGTGGCGTTGGGATTGTTAGCGCCGGTGATATTAGAGTAGTGGCGTGAGGGTCAGGAAAGGGGCGGTCAACACGAGATATGGCCTCTGGCAGACGAAGAGGCAAATATGTCAGTGGGTATACTAGACGGTCGACGAGAAGGATTGGGATCGGGCGAGAAACATGCAACGGCCGGTGCTCAGCGCCTATCGTTTTGTCTCGACCAATCAACTTATTAATGTAGCAGTACCCAATAACGAAACATTGGACCCAACATCACACAGCATATCCGAACTGTATCTGAATGCTTCGCACGATCGAAGTAACCACATGATGCCCTCTCTCGCATCCTCTCATCGACCATTTGCCAAGAACAACGTTGCAAAACCGCAACGGCATTACTATGTCAAACGTCTGGAGACGTTTAACCAACCCGCGGTGACGCCAAACCGGTGGCTTTGTTTGTAGCCACTGTAACGCAGCGTCAACGATATGCGTTGGCGTGCTGCTATCCAGTGCATTGACTAAATGTGTTTAGGGCACAAAAACAGCCACACTCTCACGAACTAACAACATGTAGTCCCCCCTCCCGTCTGAGTTATCTACGCATTATATTACCCACGCTCGAATGCACCCTGTACAGACGTGTCGAGGTGCTCAACCAGATCAGGATGAGACCTAACCGGCGACATATTAGTCATACCCTTACAACCTACGTATATACCTATAGTCTCAACTCACATCTAGCTTCTACGCAAAAAAGTATTATACCCACACCCGAACGCACCGTCAGAGACAACCGTCGGCACCGTCGAAGTGACCGACACCGGTGGCGGCTCGTGTGACGAATGGTGAGGCCTATCAGTAGTCCTTGTCGGGGCTGACGACAACGAAGACTCGTTGCTGCCAGCGCCCATGATGACTGTTTCCTCGGTCCCAAGCTTGCTGTCATAAGGGGGGGGGGGGCATTTTGTCTCCCGCGGGTTCTCCATGAACACGGGGGAAAGCTGCTGCTGCTCTTGTTCTTCTCCTTCCTGTGGTTGTTGTTGGTGTTCTCGTTGCTCTCGTCCTCGGTGCCGTTGGAGCTGCTCGTCGTCTGTGCCTTGTTGCTGCGTGTTGTGTTGTAACGCTTGTTGTTCTTGTTGATCTTCTTTTTCTTCTCGCTTTTCTTCTCCCTCTGCTATTAATAGTTGCTCTTCTCTCTGTTCCTCCTGGTCTCCCTCTCCTCGCGGTTGCTGATGGTGGTCCGGAGAAGACGCGTCCGTTTCGAGCGGGAGTCGCTGCGGGTTCTCGAGTAGGTCAAACACCACCGTCACCACCGCGCAGACCTTTTGGCAAGGTGAGATCATTAAAAAGCGTTGCAGCGGGGAAACCCCCGTTAGCGCGACAAGGAGGCCGTCGGTCTTGTTGTTGCCGAGCATTCGAGCTTTTCATACTATAATACTTCGTATTAAACAGCAACGTGTATATACCAGAGGAAACAATGAGTAACAACTCTCAAGCAAGGAATTTAAAGGCGTGGACGCCCTCTTTCTCGAAGATTTTGTTTCCTGTTTTTCCTCCTTTTTTTAGTAAAAAACAAACAGGAATACGGGTATCTTCCCACCCTAAAAACAAGAAATTAAACAGAGAGCAAAAATCAGGATCGCTTCAGGCTCTTCTTTCAGATAACTCTAGAACCAATACCAGGACCCCCCTCCGCCTAATAAAACCAGGCAGGTTAGGCCAGAACGTCCATCCATATCAACGGTCACGTTACCAACGATTCGGTCATCTACCCAAAATCACTAAGGGCGACCTCCTTCCCCGACAGTTCATCTCTCCGCTTTTCCATCGCCCCCTCCCCTCCTGCTATACTCCTCACTTCGTCCATCTTTGGCCGCTCGTACGGTTCCTTGTAGCCACTTCTGTCGACGATGTTCCTCATGATGCTTCCCACGGCGTCGGGGCATTCCATCTCCACGAACGGGAGGCGCGCGTCGGGGTTGGTCTGCAGCCGCTCGCCGATGGGCTTGCCATGACCTGCACTTTCCTGAGCGAGCACCTTTCGGGTGGAGGTGGTTGGGTGCGGCAGGGCTTAATATTGTCATAGACAGCTCTGTGTTTGGTTCGGCCCGGTGGAGACAAAACGGCACTCTAGAACTTGTCACATACCACTCTGGACGGAAATGTAGGGAACATTTGTTGTATACACATGTGTACATATACACACTAAATGTTCCTTACATTTACGTCCAGACTAAAATGCGGGAGGGGGGGGGTGTACCCATTATCATGTACGGCCGTAATCTTTAGATCATGGGAGGGTGGGTGTGGGCGGTTGATAGGGTACTTGTCCTTCGCGAGATGAGGTTACCGTCAAGCTCCGCGACAGGCTGCTCGTATTATCATGTTTGGTACAATGCTTGAGTTGATACACTGCATGCCTGATACAGTGCTTGATACACTGCTTGGTACAAACGTATGATACAACGCTAGATATAATGTTTGGCACAATGCTTGAGACCATACTTGATACAATGCTTAATACAATGCTTGATGGTACGATTATTTATACAGTGCTTGGCTATGCTTACGGCCGCGGGGGGTCTTAAACCACCCCCCATTCCCGGTTTTCCGGCTCACTCTAATTTGTAGATACCTTTTCGGTGCAGTCAAATTCGCCGCATTGTTAACACGCTGCATTTCGACCTTTAACAATTGGGTGCTCAGCAGAGAGCTTGTGCGTGTAATAAGTGTTGAATCCACAGCAGTTCGTGATTCTCTTCAGATCGGCCGTCCGCACGTTTTCAACGGAGGTCTACACCTCGACTTTTGGGGTGCTGCAGTGGTCAAAAATCGTCGAAACTCAGAAGACACCAAAAAAATGAGACTAAAAAACAACCCCAACTGATCGTTTGCACTTCACTTGACGACAGCTACATCTCTTCACAAGCAACCACAGCCCGCAAAATCGAGCCACGCTCACTATGGGGTGCGTGAGTGTGTCGGGTGCAGCGAGCAGCAGTCGTAGGTAGCCATAAATGACCCACGAGGTGATTTGGTGACGTCGGAGTTGCTAGCCAGCACACAAAAAAATCGCGAATTTTCCCCGAAATACACGATTGATTAGTTTTGCGAGTCAGTACAGCATGTACGACCATAGCTACAGCACGTATTATACCAAGAAACGGCTTCCACCAAACGTTAGCTGGGGTTTTCGCGAATCCGAATCCACACTAACTACACGTACACGAAAAAAGTGCGGACGAAAAACGTTACATTCCCGTTTGTGTATAGTTATGAATTTGGCCAAAAAAGGGCAAAAAAGGGCAAAAACGCTCTGAATTCTTTGAAATTTGCATCACTGTTTTTAATCTGAGAAAAGCGGATCTTGCTTGTACAATTATTATCTCTATTTCCAAGCCGTTTGCATTTTTTGGCGTAACGCCTACGCCGGCTCACTTGACAAAATAATCCCTAGGGATCCCCGCGGCCTTACCACAATGCTTGCCGGCATTGACACGAAAAGTGCCGCACCAAACGGCCCTGTTTGCACCCACCTCCCACATGACGACGTGGAGACTAAATACATCCGACGCCGGAGTGGCCTTGCGGTTGGAGTGCACCTCGGGCGCCATCCAAAAGTCAGATCCCACCTGTGGTCAAGCGCACCAGACGTGGCGATGAAACGAACAAAGCCCACATATCTCGACGAGGTAGTATGAGACTACGCATGCAGTCTCCGCTGCTATGATATGTTTGACTACAGAGTTAAAGCTTCAGCAATACGGAGACGATAAGCTTTTTCCGAGGAAGTTCTCGCCGTTGGAACAGGAGACATGCGCTTAACCCTTTTCCAACTCCTAAAACGATCCTACACTACAGTAATGCCAAGTAGTTTGTCTCCAAACAAGTGTGTGCAGTTCTAAAGAGGATACGCCTCAAGCGGCGCAATGGTGCATAAACGCAAGCTTTCGAACTATAGTATGCACCAGTCTACATTGCCGGCGCTACTATCCGGCGCTTTAGTATTGCGGACTCACTATTCTATAGTCAAGATGTGACGTTATCTGGGCTGTCACGCGAACGAACGTCAATAATGTAGACCCAACCGTTTAATGTTGAGGCCTGGCCGATCTCAACAACGTGTCGCCTAGCCGCGTTTGCTACATGCAGAGAAATCTTGCAGTTCTCCACCACGCGCTTGCTTTCATTAAGAAGCTGGCCGAATTATGCGGGTGGTATTCAGGAAAACAAGTTACCACGATGTCAGCACAAACCAACCAGCTTGAGAGCGACGGGTAAAACAAGCAAAACTCGCGCGCACAAGACTGATCGGAGTCGTTGTTGGAGCTATCCAGATCAAGCAAAGGCCCGCCTTGGGATGGATTATTCAGCAGACCAAACAAAGCCTAAAGTTGGACTATAAATATACTGTATCCAGAATAGATCAAGCATAGTCTTACCTTGGAATGGAAGCCGCCGCCACCAGTGACGGTGGCGATGGTAGAGTTCACCTTGGCCAGTCCGAAGTCGGATATTTTGGCCCCCCAAGCATCGTCAAGCAGGATGTTCAGACTCTTCAGGTCGCGATGTAATATCCCACGACTGTGCAAGAACCGCATGCCCTGTGGTTCATAGACGTATACCGATACGTATAAATGTGCGGTATATGAGTGCAGCATTGATTGGTGTGTGTGCTCATCCGTCATCATGGGCGTGCGGCTGTTGTATACGCCGTCAGCATCATGGGGCATGCGAAAAACCTGTAACCCGCACCTCCACAGGTATATTGTACGATACCCCTGCACCTAGCAGGAGCCCGGGGCCAGCATCGCTGTATACCCGGCAAGACAGGTGGACTCAGATAAAGAGATAACACCAGAGGAATACACAGAGTTACAGAGTGGTGTCATGTGGTGACGTCCTAGCAGATATCTACGTCGGTTGCATGTTGCAGCAGTAAAATCAGTAAGGCCGACTCTTCTTTATATGAAGGATTGCCGGGAGCTGCACACCAATATCCTGAAGACATCAATACAAGAACACGCATGTATGTATGCATGCCCTACTTGCAGCTATAGTTTTGACCCAACTGCTTGTTGATTGCACACATTCGCAAACAGCAAGTGGCGTACACACGTGCACACCTCGCTGATGTCTCGCAAGATGCTGACTTTGGCGATGAGGTCCATGTCGATGCCCTCCACGCTCAGCAGGTCGTACAGACTCTCTCGCATCAGCTCCATGACGAGGCACGGCGGGTGCCCGGCGCTGCCGAGATCGAAGGCGACCACCTCGACAATGTTCGGGTGGCGCATGGCGTACTGGATCTCCATCTCTTGCCTTGCTTAGGAAAACACAACAAAGGCACGAGAGCATGTTCATATGGCTTGTGAAATAATGATGCGTACCGAGGCTCTGTCGCTGTGATAAGAGATGTAGAGGTGGCATTTTTATTTCTCAGTATCTAGAAATACAACCCCCTGTATACTCATGCGTAAACATTGACTAGATACGTGTGGACCTCAAAGTCCATATTCCAATGCATTGACCAAGCGGAGCATGGTAGCATGTGCCTTGACCAAATGGTGTATGTTTACGTATGGCTGGGCGAAGAGTCATCGTGCTGCTGCCCTATTTCGTCCCCCTCAGGTGCTCCACACCCCCAAATATGAATCGGTTTACCCGACATTTAGTATAATCTGGAGAACAGGAGTCCACCTGGTAATCCCGACTATTAATAGCAATCCCCGACCTTACCTGAACGCTTCCTTGATGCGCAAGGAACCGGTGGACCCCCCGACCTTCTTGATGGCGACCTCTCTGCCCTTGTAGGTGCCTAACATCACCGTTCCGAACGTGCCCTGCCCCAAGACCTCCAGTTCCTTTAGATCCTCAAATCGAACCTTTCCCAACCTCATGACAATTGACCCCAGCTTGTCTGACAACAATACCCCTGCTACCTCGCGTGCCGCTGTTCCCTCCACAGCACCGTCGCCTCCCGCTCCTACTCCTCCTCCTACTTCTGCTGGAGGACCCCTGCGTTGTTATAGAATGGAGTCGTCGAGACTGTTATGAATGGAATACGTCGTTTTTTTTACGCGTGGAGATCGACGATGATGACCAACCGATAGCGCATAGGTAGTCTTCGTCACAGGAAAAGCGCTGGCATTAAATTTTGACACCGCGATCGGGCTGCCTATGGTGTAGGTGACGGTTTTGATGCTTGGTTTTGCGGGCAGTGCTGCATTAATCTTGCCCATAGACACATTCTACGATAGAGGTTCACCTTTTTTTCTGAAGCTCCTCACTTGAGGAGCTCTGTACCTCACCGAAAAACTGATGTTTGAGCAAACCGAAAGAACAATCCGGTGAACAAACCCGTGGCTCATCTATACAAAGAATGCAAATGCAAAAACAGAATGACATTCCGACGATTTTGGGTTAAGGAGCCCCGTCATCCAGAAAATAAAAACGCCAAAAATGCTACCTCTATCGAAGAACGCGTCCATATATACTGTACAGCAGTATTTGATGTGATCAGAGGTTGTCAAATGTATGCGACATAGCATATGCATACCGTACACATGATGCGTCTGTACGTACCGCACGAAATGTGTACTTTCATTGCAGCTCGCTACCTTCCATATGGCGTTTGCTATACCCGAGCTGTGTAGTCGTGTCACTTTGATTCTGATGCGTGCTGACGTGTATGGAAAAATCTACAATACGTATATATGTAGACCAAAGTGCAAGACAGGAGGCGCAAGAAACTGTGTGCAACTAAATCGAGAGACAACCTTTCATCATACCTGGCATCAATTAATACACACGGATAAACGATACCCCGGCCATCTTGAAGACCTTCCCCCCTATTTTTCTACCGACGATCATGACCTAATCAGCTTGTGGTCGAACGAAAACGGAGACCTTCATTTCCGCAAAAGCCTCGGCATTCATTGCGTCATGAGCCTCCCTCATTATCATCAATATGTGGTCGTCACGGAACATCCGGGGTACATCCCCGGGTTTCCTAGTGCACTAGCTGGATGTTGGTCAGAGCGATCACAGTTCTGTCAGCTTAACAATCGCCTAACACAGTTATGTCTCTTCTCACGTTTGTGTCACCTGGGCAAAACAAGCGACTGGACCTCCTTGCGCAAAAAACATACCACCCCCCATACCTAAAAACACGATTTACCCCGCATGCTCACATTTCACTTCCGACCGCTACTTCCATGCGCGCGACGCTCGCACCGATCGTATCCTTGATGGTCACCCCGTTCTCAACCTTAACCATCATCGCTCTTTCTATCTCAGTGCGAATCACGTCCGCTAAAGCTCGGGCGTCAAGGCCTGCCGAAGCCGCGCTCTCGTTCTGGATGCGGTTGAGCTGCTGCTTGATGTCCGTCAGCATGGGCAACCCCAAATCCTGCGTACGTTGAATGTAAAGTTGCAGAGACGCCAGCAGTCGTAATCGTGAGCTCGAGCTAGTTTAGAATCCCCAGCTGACCAAGTTTGAGGGGTTTTTGAGGAATGGCGGGGGTTTGTTAATACTACATGTAACGGGAAACTATGGTTGGAAGACTCTCGGTAGCGCCGTGTACACGTAATACGGCGGAGTATTGTAAACATAACCCACCGTACGATGGGCCCAAAAGCCCTACAGAAATATCTCCCTATGGTGTTGATACACACCATACTTGGTTATGGCAACTGCGTTCCCCCGCAATAATTAGACCACTATATGAAAACCAAGGAGGAGCAACCGAGGAAGGAAGACTACCAGGTATCATCCAAGTCTAGCCCGTAACAGATCACGCTGCCAAGTTAGAAGTGGGTGTGAAGACGACGATACTCCTACCGTACTAAAGTATGAATAGTAGCCTCCTGGAACGCAAGTGATCAACCAAGCAATTGAGAAGGACTGTCCACACCAATCGTTCTATGATAGGGTGAGCGACATCTCGAGTACGAGTACAAAGCACCACGTTGCGAGGGTGTTGCATACCTCAGATACTAAATGTGAATTTCAAACGTCTCGTATTCTAGGCTATAACCAAGCAGGGTCGGTTTGTTACGTGCAGTAAAATATCAGCCATTTCGTAAGAAAATACACTTTAAGAAATCTAGCCTAGGATTTTGAAAAAAATAAGAAAGTAAGTGCTGTAGCTTAGGGCGCTCGCCGTCGAAAGGAATGTATAAGAAATATATACTCCCTTCTCGCTCTGCCAGAATAAATATGTAGCCTAGACCCCGATTTAAGGTTATTTACGAGAGGGCCGATACGGTACAGGTGATGGGGTGATGAGCAAGAAACAGCCCATTAATAAGGCGAGGCTCGTGTTCTTAGGGACGATAATGAAATGTATAATAATGAGGATTTGGAAGGACGAGGGAGTGATAGCGACCGAGGATTATGTTAAGAATCCTCTTCCTAACTGGGTTGCGTACGTACACAGGAGGAGTAGGTGCACACGTGTTTGAGGCTGTCGATATTTCATTGTTTCCTAATCTAACGTCTGTATGTCTGTATGTCTGTATGTCTGCAGCCGGCCTAGAATACACATTGCACGACGCACACTGAACCGATCGCAATGAGCCCGGAGCTGGATTGACGAAGAAGATTGAGAAAACATTATCTCGCCGGTTTTATGTCAAGTCGTCAAGAGTTCGTAGAGGTAGCTCGATTTCAGTCTAGGGCATCTCACCTCCCATCTTCTCTTCTCCCCTCACTCCAAAACATAAAAAAATAACTGCTGCAAGGGATTTCGAGAAAAAATCAAAAATGCATTATTCGGGAGGGAAAAGGGTGATATCACAGACACGAGAGCCGGCCTAGAATGCACATTGGATGGCGCACACTGAACCGATCGCAATGAGCCCGAGGTAGGATAAACGACAAATAAATGGTAAAAAGAAGATGCTCTCGCCAGTTTCATGTCAAGTCATCAAGAGTTCGTATAGGGAGCTCGATTTCAGTCTTGGGCATCACCCCTCGTCTTCTCTTCCCACCTTTCATATTGTTGGTTATATAGTACTTCCTACTAGCCCCCTCAGTCAGCGCAGTGGGCTAGGTAGTACTACTAACCAACACATCTTCTCTTCTTTCATAATTCCAAAAAGTAAAAAAACACTGCTGCAAAGGATTTTGAGAAAAAAAATCTAAAATGCATTATTCGGGAGGGGAAGTGGTGGTATCACAGACACGAGAGCCGGCCTAGAATGCACATTGGATGGCGCAAACTGAACCGGTCGCAATGAGCCCGAGGTGAGATGAACGACAAAGGTAGGGAGAAGATACCCTCGCCGGTTTCATGTCAAGTCATCAAGAGTTCGTAGAGGGAGCCCGATTTCAGTCTTGGGCATCTCACCTCTCATCTTCCTATCCGCCCTCTTAAAAAAATAAAAATTAAGGGCTTAGGCCAATTCCTATACGGTCGGATTTGCAGTCAGTCGAAAAAGGCGCTTTCAGCATGTTCGTACCGGGTTTTACCCCGAAAATTGTGGAAATCAGCCTTTCTCTGCTCAGGATTGGTCCAAGTCCTCTCCAAGATCTATCCAGGG
>JBBMKB010083285.1:0-25174 GCA_037833945.1 Alaria marginata
CGACGACGCAAGCCGTCGCTCTCGTCTACTCTCGTTGATGTTCGTCAGCAGGGCGTTGTGTGACTTGCTGCATTATTATGATTTCACACATATTTGAACATCAATCCGCTTGCAATGCGCCTTTTCCTGATAAGAAAGAAACAGGTTTTTTTTTGCGAAATCAAGTCCAAATCGGAAAATATTTTTCCAAATTGGATTTTTTTTTTGCTGTTAATCCAGGCCCTAACTGCGGGAAGGGAAGCATCCAATAAACGATAAATTGTTGGGAAACTTCAAACAAAACCAATAACAACACCCTTAGAAGAATATCCCATACACGCCCCACAACATCGACCTCCTTGTTGTGTACTGTGGAAGAAAAAATAAAACAACAGCACTTCTTCTCCGATCGAAACACAATTAACATCAAACCACTAAAATCGAAGTTTAGCAGCCTCGCTGCTAAATACTTTCCACGTGCGAATGAAAAACGACAAAACGGCCTCCGCGTGCAACGGTTTGGTTATAGAATCAGCATGATACTCCGCTGATCTACATAGACAACCTTAAACTCCCCGTCGGCTACAATCCGTTTCTTTAGACGAACGCGTAACGCGGGTTTGCATCCTAGAGAATAACGATGCACAGACAACAGCGCATATCACAGCTCTAACCACCAGGTATGAGCCTTCGGTCAGTATGTGTGCACAGTCCGAGCATAACTCTAACTGAACTCCAGCGCCAATATTCCTCGAGAGGTACCTGGCACTACTGTACCTAAGCTACTCGTACGTTTTCATGTATGCCAAGACAGTATAAAACAATACCGTCTGTTACCATCATCTTTCCTTATTGTAGTAGCAGTAATAATATTGAGCAAGCAATGTTAGACAACGCTCCGAATTTCATTTCCGGTCGTAATAAGCGCGAACGCCGTATCGGGAAACATGCCAATTCGCGGTAAGGTCAGTGACCCTCGATTTCACGTGTCAAACTACAGATCAAATGGTAAGCGGAGCATTCCTACCATTATGAGTAGTTTCGTGAAACATAAAACACTAAACGTAATTGGCGTGCAAGGGTTTATCGGCAATGCCAAAGCACGGCCTTGAGCTTTCACGGCATTGTCATCGGAATTCTAGGCGGCGGCGGCGGCGGCCATGCATGGAAACGTTAGAGTCATTTCCATGAGAATAATCCACGACAGTGACGTTTGGAGTCCAAAGGCATTGTTCGGTACTACTTACATTTCACCTAGCTTTAATCCCGACCCCAACCATAACCCTGAAAACCGACGTCGTGTATCCCTTTGTGGCGTATTATGGTGGTGTCACGGCATTGCCACTTTGTTGCTGTTGGTGCTGTGGAGTTTTGTGCCGTCGTTCCTGTACGTAGATACTCCGACTGGAGCTGGAGCTCGCTCCAGCTTTTGTTCAACTTCAAATATTACGTTGAACGCATGTTCCTGACGGCAATGCTGTCGTTGCCATGCCCAGCTGTATATACTTATCAATGGCTTTATTAGGTGGTACGCGGAGCTAGCGGTGGGAGTCAGCAAGCCGTGGCGAAGTCTGGCTTGAAATTGATATATTTGCCGACATCGGACAGAGTTTGAGTTAGATGAAGATCATCTACTACTACACTGGACGCTTGATGTATCGTCCTGGTATATTCCGCAGGATCTTCGCAGTCCGAACTAAACGCAGAACACATGTGCTAGATCGTTCAGATCAATCGGCTTCCCTCAGGCAAGGCGATCTATCGGCTGTACCGATCATATTGACCAGAGATATCTCTACCCTGAGAGACATAGATTAGGGATATGATCTGTCCGATGTGTGGATCATTGGATTCTGGATTTTGAGGTCCATCCCCATAGGCGCGCGTTCATCGCAGTCTCTTGGTGTCACTCTGTGCCTCCACCAGTTAATATCTTACTTCTCACAGAAGAAGAGCCTCTAATTGGGTTATCGGTGTGACATCAAATTACTGTATGTAGTTCATGTCACATCTTGGAGATATGGGGCCAGCTCTTCCCGACTGCGCGTTCAGCTCGGTTTTCATCTGATCGAGTTGTTGTCCTCAACGTCATGTTGCTACACTGCGTACGTAGATACTTCGGGTACGATGGGTCAATTTTATTTCAGATTTAGAAATTGCATTCATCTCCCGTACAGGCAAACTGTGTTCCGGTTCTGACAAGACACAAGCGCCTCGGTACGAACCTTCGTTATTCCACCCAAGAAGGGTCAACTTGCGGGCGACGCCATGTGTTAAGGTTATAGAGGGCATTGATCCGTTTGACCGCTGGCGGTTTAAAGGTTGCCAACTTGCCTACCCAAACTAGCCCTTGTACCACCTTTCAGAGTATCACCGGGTAACGCATGCTATGATAATAGCAGTGCACCTGCATCTTCTGATGCTCCTCACTTCAGGAGCTGACGCGTGCTACGAGAGAACTACGGTATACCTTTTATTGGCTAAAGCGTTTCCTAAATGACGGGGTTTCCTTAACCCAAAACATTCGGAATGTCTTTCTTATTCTGGCAAATATGAATGGTTTGTATACCTAGGCCATGGACTCGTTCATCGGGTTGCACTTTCTACTTGCTCAAAATCAGTTGTTGAATGGGACATACCGTATAGTTTCTGATGTAAGGAGCCTGATAAAAAAGAGGGTGTGCCTCTATCGTAGTATGTATCAGCTCTATATATCACCTAACAACTGACTTCGATCATATACTTCGAAGTATAGAGGGTACAACCGGACGAACAATCACATGGATCACAGGTACCTGCCGATCACTTGTCCAGTGTACAAAAGGCATTCCAACGGTGTTGTAGAATTCGTCAGTTGAAGAGCGTCGCCATTCAGAAAAGTCAGTACAATGTGGTTGAACGTGCTACGGTACGACCCGTGCGCTTCGTACACTACAACATGATGGGGCGCAACACAACACAAGCGTGAACGCACATACCGGGATGTTCCGGATATATAGCACTTTCCACTGGACCACTCAATCGCTGTGATGGGTAGGTTCATGAGTTCGTGCGCTTCGGAGCATGGTGTACCCGGGTTTGAGGCTCGGCATGATGCCACGTTTTCCAGGTTGAAACAAAGACATAATGCTTTCTATTCACCCAGAGCTCGTCCGTAGAGAGGCGAGATCCACGGAGATCATTGCTAACAAGCCGGCGATGTTCGACTACAAGTCGGAGTACATATAATTAATAGTATGTTTTGCAAAGAGCACTATATTGACTAGACCACAACGTCACAACCAAGATATATATATATATATACATTATTGTTGACCTTGGTACTCTCTAGTACTAAGGGGAGTCGCTGACTTATACCCTTAATGAGGACACATAACCTCCCCCCGTCAAACGCGCGATCAATGTATCACACACAGTTTGCGAAGTAAGCTTCGACGAAATCCTCGATCTCACAGCTGGCAGTGTTTTAATAAAATATATAAATAACATATGGTACGTTACACGTTTGACGTACCGCATTCCTCGTTGTTGTTTACACGGTCGCAGTAGCCGTCCGTAATAAAGCCCGGGATGCATCCTGAGCTCGTTGTCGTAGGCAAATCGTATGTGTCCTCAGTTGTAGGAAGGGTAGTGACGTCATCGTCGTCGACGCAGTCGGCACTCGGGTCGATGCACGAGAAGCCGCCATGGTACTCTTCGCCGCAATCGAAAAATTGGGAGGTGACGCAAGTGCATTCACAGCAATCACCACCGTCGTACCCTGAGGTGAGGACGGCGAACAGGGGAGAAGCACGCTCAACAGGACATTGCAATGGGCGATATTATATAGGGTAGTCAAACGGGGGATGTGAACGGAAGCCTGGGAACAATAATAGTGACAAACAGGAGATACAGGTGCATTGGCAGTAAAAGCGCCACCATAACAACGGCAATACCGGGGATGGGAAGGGCGAACAGGAGATAAATACCTGGTACGCTCGACAGGAGATAGTGACAGGGAATTAAATGTAGGAACAGGAAACGGGAGATGTGGAAGAGAAACAGGAGATGCGCTACGTTGTCGACGGTCGCCGCTGTCGTGTCCGGAGATACTACCGGCAAATAGGAGACAAGAACGACCAACAGGAGATACAAACGGGAAACAAGATGCATGAATGGCCAATCCGAGATGAGAACGGCAAATAGGGAACAATAACGACAAACATTATGTTGGAACGGCGAACAGGAGATACCGATCGCACACAAGAGACAAGAACAGCTTCGCGGAGACGAGAGCGGCAAACAAGACGACCGCATAATAACGCAAATCTGTGGCCTATCTCTTACGTCCGAGAGATGCTTTTTCGTTTGCACCGCAGAATTGTTTTATTTGAACACGACAATGACCTACCGCCGCATTCCTCATTGTTGTTGAATAAATCGCAGTCGCCGTCCGCGATGTAGTCCATCACACAGCCTGAATATGTCGATGAATCATCAGAAGTTGTTGACGAGTCACTGCTGCTGCTGTCGGCAGTAACGTCGCTGGTTGAAAACAGGGCCAACGCGGAACTGAGAGCCACGAGCCATAGAGAACGGTAGCTTTGGACTCTCATGATCTGGCCTTTGTCGTTATTTCTTGCAGTTGGCGCCCTCGGCTCTTCCTCGGTGTTCGGTGCCTGCATGCGTTGCGGTTTGTAAGACACGAGAGGCGTTGGCGGAGAACGACTCAGGCACGAATTTGGCCGCGAAATCTTGACCGTTGGTCAACCAACCTATGCGAGTGTCTTTTGCATTTGTTTTTGTATGATCACGTAGGTGGGGGTGCGTGACAATGACAGGACACGAAAAGGTGTTCCTAAAAACGTCAGCGGCAACGCAAACTAGCGGGAGATGGGGAATTTTGGGGCCAATAGAAACAGATGTATATCAACAACAACTTGAAACACCTTATTAAATACACGTCGCATATGTTTCAGCTGGTACCAGGCTTTTCCATAGCCAGTGTAAATCATCATTTTAGAACTGGGAGCAGAATCGTACCCAGTACTGGCTCAGCTGGCTCTCTCTGTAAATATCGGTCCATCCGACACAGAACCGTTAATACAGCAGCTACGCTTGCCCAAAATATGCGCGTGGTACCCCCCCTTGAGGCGACCGGGCTCGTAGACAGGCGACCGTGTCTTAGGTAGTAAATCTATCACCAACTCCATCAGAGATAGCCCTGTAATACTTCTCGACAAACAGCAGGGTTAGCACATAGTTGCTACACAACAGGCTCTCGGTTCGCTGTCGGGATTGCGCGATAACGCCCAAGGCGACCATTGATCAGATATTTCGCCCCCCCACATGTTGGTCCAGCCCGCTGCCTCGGTGCGAGATGCATTCTACGGCGGCGGTTGCGGTCCGCATCTAAAGCGTCTGAGGCTCCCCGCACGAGGAGCTCTATTTATCATGCCCAAGACGGGTTCTACGATAGAGGTGGCACTTTTTGGCTTTTTTGCTTCTGAATGACGGGCTCCTTAACCCAAAATCGTCGGAAACTCCTTGTTTTTCAGTCCGATTGTTTTGTATACCTGGCCACATGGGTTTGTTCATCGGGTTGCACTTTCAATTTACTCAAAAATCAGTTGGTGGACGAGGTTCAGAGCGCCCTGAAGTCAGGATCCCCAGAAAAAAACGGGCGCACCTCTATCGTGGAATGTGTCCCAAACCGGAAATAAATTCAGAAACGTGAATGAATCCCATGGCCCATGTTTTTTCATGTTAACACGTTTTAAGTTATAATACGTTGTCACTTTTACTTTCCAGTTCAAATCGTGGGGACCAATATCACGGGGGACCACAGTAAACAGGACCTACGATAAAGACAAACACCTATATATTTCCCTATTTTTACTAACACTATTTGGTCCTATTTACTATGGTCTCCCGTAATAAGAGGTTATATAGCCTCAGATTCGGTTTGGACATTCCGTCGTCACATGTGTTCTCGCTCCTCCCCCCCGGCACGCGTCTTAATTGTATCGCGCATAGGGTTCAGCATTCCCTCTACATATCGGCTATTTACGCTGTAGGCACAGGCAAACAACGTATGAAACCGACCACAGACTATTACGGGGGACCATAGTAAATAGGACTAAATATTGTTAGTAAAAATAGGGAAATATATAGGTTTTTGTGTGCAACGTAGGTCCTGTTTACTATGGTCCCCTGTAGTGGCATTGCACTATTGTAGTTCCACTATGTAGGAGCCTCGTCAGCCAGAAACAGCTTCACGCACCGGACGGGTCATGTCTACGTTCAGGATCTGCATCTTTCCGGGAAAAAATATATCATCACTGGTGGTCCGTATGACTTCATGGTCTCGAGATCATGTCGCCGGGTGGTAGCGGGATGGTCTGAATTATCAGGCGAGTCAACTCAGGGTAGGGGTGCGGCAATAAGTCCCTGAGCTCCTGACATAAGGAGTCAGTATCTCACCCGAAACACGACTTTCCAAGATTTTCGTTCGCGTCACCCGATCAAAATTTCTATCCGCTAGTCCTAAAACAAATGCAGTCTTAAAATGATAATACCAACCGGTAGTTCCTCACGTCAGGAGCTCAACCGGTCACGAACGTTTGACCCCAGAAAGCGCAGCCCCTACCGTGGGATGGCTCTGGCGTATATTTTCTGAGTTAGACCTGCACAACACAGATCCTGTGCAATATGCTATGCCGACAGATACAGGAGCAACACAATCTACATCCAAATGTGATATATATATGTGTTAAACGTTTGGTCGAATTGTGTTCTCCTTGTCGTATAATAGCACGTTTTATTTTCGGTACCTCCGCCAACTGGAAGAAGCGAGCCGACAACCCCACCACTACGGTTCTTGTGATCAGCCATAGGAGCGCCCCTGGACAGCGCCGTGCGCTTCCGCGTGCAGGGTGGTGGCAGGGCCCATGCGGTACCCCTGCTCGGTCCTCTTCGGCCTACATGTATGTATGTTCTTGCCTGTGATACTAAACAACGTTTGTGGTTGCGGGGTTTTGTGTTTTTTGTGTTATATGTAAAAAGTTAAAACGTCCGCCGTGATATCGACGACTCCTACTGCTGTAACGGCTACCATTGACTATCGTATACACGTTTTCTTTCGTGGTTCTGACAACGTTTCCTTCAGGCAGCCGCCAAGCGATCAACGATTATTCGAGGCCCTAGCGCTGTGTTGCACTGAGCTTCGCCTCTTTGTCTTATCGCTGATTCTCGTGAGTGACGGCAAAATATGTCGTTAACCTTCGCGTCTTTGTCGTATTCTCGCCTTTCTACAGTAGAATGCATACAGTGCGTTATGTGGTATTTGTTCTCCTGTTCCCCCAAAACCGCACAACGGGCTATAGCATGGCGGGTTCTGGTTTAATTTAACTAAAACGTACTCCTATGAATACAGACGTCAATAGGAACTACCAGGTACATATTTTTACTACCCGCAATACATGTCGATACGGCGTGCTCATGAGGCATCACAGGCAGAGACGTCATAACGTGCCGTGGCACGGCATGGTGTTTCGTGGCACCACGAAACTCCTGTTAAAGCTACCACAGCAGTACCATGGCAGCCGTGCTGTTGCAGTGCCAAAAAAACCACCACGCACGGCGGCGTCATAATTTTTATACGGCAACAAATCGCAATCCCATAGAGGTTCGCGGCGGCGACTACTATTTTATTTGAATTGCCATAATTGGGTTAGGTTGGGGTTCCTCCGGCAGTGCGAAATATTTTCCCGTGGCATTATTTATATCGCCCCATGGCACATGGATGGTGCCACCGTGTTCAGTGATTCCTATAAAGGTTTCCACAACGAACGGTCAAACGGACGATTTCACGTGCTGGTGTCGCATTCCGTCTTCTCGTCTCTGGCAATATTTTTTCTTTTAATCGGTTAGATAATATTTAAAGCGTCCCCTGTGGGATACTAGAGTGAATCTCGTTTGTCCCTGCTACAAACGTCAATGATGCGGGTTCGCATACACCCGGGTACATAAATATCCGTGCTCATTTTAGGGATTTTTTGTAGCGTAAAATACCAACAACAGCGTCAGATAGCAAAATTCGATGGGAATCAATTACAGTACGCGACAGCAGTTTAGAATCTCCTATTTTGGCTGAGACTCGCGGCTTATTGTGATGTCAACGTTGAGCACACGTACTTTAAGGCTATACCATATAGGCCTTAGAGTAGCGTCCTTGCTGAGCACAGATGCTTAGCTGTAAATTCTTAAATTACATAAAAACTCAGCCTGAAATTCTTAAAACTGACAAATTATTAACACATGTCGCGTACGTACTGTAATGAAGTATGCTGAAAAGCGGGAATGCTGAACCCTATGCGCGATAACGACGAAGGCACTTACCGAGGGGGGGGAGGGAGGACACTTGTGACCACGGCTTGTCCAGAAGGTCGTTGAGGGCAAAACCTTATGCGAGCTGAGCTGGAAAGCAAAAAGTAATGATTAAAACATCAATGATAACTATAGTCACTCATGCCGCTTTTACGAACAATTTTCTATTATTATTAACGAAAAAGCCGGATGTCATATATTTAGGAAATTGCGTGTTAGGACCAATCGTTTTTTGCACGTTGTCAGTTTGTCTATTTCATAATAGCTTCTGCCCTTTCACGCTGTTGCATGTCTGCGCGACGTTCGCGCCATACACGGTACAGTCTTCCACCTGTTTTCTGCCCCCCGTAGCTACGACCTGTAGCGGTCTGGCTGTCTGCAGCAGGCACGAACATAGTGTTATTCGATGTGTCTGTCTTAACATATACCTGGTACCTATAATTCGATGTATACAGGTATCCCACTTGATCGTGTTCTACTGTAGTAGGCAGTTTAGTTTACAATCGTTTTTACAGTAGATCTGGGCGGCGTAAGCCCCAGATATTTTTTTATGTATAAATTGCCTGTTTATAGTGTCAACACCTTACGTACTTACTCGTACATACCATGGGACGAGTTATTGTTTCATTTATATATTTACTGGAAAAATACACTTCGGCTGTGAGATCGAAAATTTCGTCGAAACTCATATCTGCAACCTGCTTGTAATAACTTCGATGGCTCGTGTTAGTAGCGCGTGAAAAACACTATCATCACGGTATCCCCGTACTCGAACTCACAGCTGACGTATTTGAACTACTTTTATAAACAAAACAAAATCCCATGAAGGATTTAGGCCGTTGACTCCCCTGCTGGTGCCAGGGTCAACACGACTTGGACGTTTGTTTGTAACGTACTCGTTCGACGCCCATGCCACGCGTCGTGTCCTCGAAAGCGTGTATAACCCGCACAGAGCGGGGACCGGGATTGCGGTAGGGAGGCTATACCCTCGGTTTTATTGCCGCGGTTAGGCCGCCAGGACGAGGGACTCCGTACCTCATTGAGAATATGAATTAATAGCATCTTTATCAGATTTTTATGGCACCGCGTAACAAACAACACAGTAAGTAACGATCCATACCGCGATTCCATAAAGGACAATAGCTTAATGAAGACCGCAACTATATAGTGCATGGTAATTACTCGGCCGAGTGAACCTGAGTGTGTAAAAACACAGGGCTTCGGCGTGGCTTCCCTGTTATAAGCTTGGTCGGGGACAACCGCAGATACCTGTCGAGCTCAGGATCGGATGTAGTTTGTGTCATTGAAACAGTTTGTAGTACACCGTACATTGTGTGGCGAAGTGGTCTAGTCTGCCGTTTTCTAGGGCATGTACGCAATGACCCAGCTATCGTCCTTTGTTCTATGAGCATTGCCTACATACCAAATGTAGACATGGTATACTCGCTGTGTGTTCCTACATATGTATATCATCGGCCAGCAGACGTTATGAATGGCGATCTCGTTTCCACAGAAATTTAGCAAACCCAGATGATAAATCGGCGATTTATAGAGTACCGTCAACCTTCCGCACCATGCGATTGAAGGTTCGTGGCGGGGGGAGGGAGAAAGAGCGATAGCTGTGACCACACCTCCTTCCAAGGGATAACTGAGGGTAACCCCCCCTAAAGCTTGAGCTGGAAAGCAAAGCTGCTGATAGAAAAAAATTAACGCTTACTGCATGCCAAATTAAGCTTGCTCACAAAATAAATAAGTAACGATTGCACGTACATTATGCTTGCTGCACGGCACTGAATGCCAACCCGTCGAAGTCCCTAATAGACAGTAGCTCAAGACGGCAGTACAGTACTCTAGTGATACGACATGTATGTATGATAAGTACGATATGAAGCTAGGGCGATAACATGCGAGCGAAACTGCGAAAGCACGGTGTCTTGTGTAGCGATGCATATCAAACATATACCGGAAACCAGAAAACGCAGACTCGCCTGGTATTGTCGCCGCCGCTCGCCTTGGTAGTAGGTTGTCCCTCCGTTGCCTTGGGTGTAGCTGCTCGTGGGGCAGATTCTCAGAGGACAAACAGACGAGAGACAAGTTTGGACGGCAGTTCCTGTGCCAGAAAGGTGAGGAGTGAGGAGTGGAGGGGGGGGGGGTCGGTCGTGCTTCCTCGTTACCGTTGAGACACAGGAGCTGCCAATTTCAAATGTTCAACACATTGACAGAATATCCAAGCACACTCTGATGAATGTTCGGACTTCTTTCCCGTCCAAGGACAACGCAGAATTTTGTACTTTCAAACTGCAGTAGTAGAGCTAGGTAAAACCGGAGACCTTGGATCTTTGCGAGCGGAGCATGCGCAGTGTTGTTAAGTGGAAACATTGCGATAACTGGGTATGTGTTGGTATCCTTATCAATTAATGATGCTATGTGGTGGTGGTGGAGTGGTGGGGGTGGTGGCGTCGGATTGACTCTTCCTACGCTATGCCGGCTTCAGTATGCCCCGCCGGGCGCCCGCTCTACCGTGCGCCACCGGGCCGCCCGCGGCGTCAGGGTAGTGCCCCGCCCCGCCCGCGCGGCAGCCCTCCATGACCCCGGCGTTTTTTTTCCCACCGACAACGATCTCGGCGAGTGGGGGGCGGGGGAAGGAGCGCTCCCGGGGCCTCGCTCCGTCCTCTTGAACGTGGCGGATCCGCGGGAAAGGAGGGGTTCAAGCCATCTTCGGGGGCCTTTCCCGCCGGGGATTACGATTTGCATTAAATTCAAGAGCAAATTTACCAACACTTAATTCTATATAATAAGTATCCCATACTAATTTCAACATATACTGTTTCCACACTAAAATCAATATGATTTTTTTTAAAGAGTAAAAAAAAAGTGAAAAAATGGATTTCCAGAACTTCGGTCAGAATCGAAATCGATCTAAGACTGAGGGAGATACTTAGCCGTTTTCACACTACATTCAAGATAAAAAGCTCCGAAAGCAGAAATCGTGCTTGGCCCCGCCGGCATAGCCTGCTCGGTAGTGATGATGGTGTGTACTGCTGTGCTGCTGTGCACTGCTGGTGCATTAGTCGATGAGTTGATGCGTGGGTGGATGGTTGGGTGGGTGGGTGTGGGTGAGTGGGTTGGTACGTGGATGACTGCGTTCGTACCTATGTGTGGTGGCCGGCCCTGTTTTTTCGTAAGGTACCAGGTACCATTTGCTTTTGTCGGCTACAAGGGCTCCGCGTGGATGCCGGCATATATGGTGTCAATTAACCTTATCAGTGGATCGCGTTATAGGGTGTGGATCGTGACCCAGTTACTTTTTGGTATTCGTTTTTACCCGCTTTACCGGCCCCGCCCTGGCATAGTTCGGGGTACCGGTACTGCTGTACTGCTGTTGCACATAGTGGTTGGGTTGGTTGGTTGGTGCATGGGTTGTCAGTGGGTGGGTGGGTGGGTGGGTGGTTCGTTTGTTACGTGGGCGCCAGTGAGTGTTTTCGTGGCTGTGGGATGTGGCCCTGTTTTATTTTTGGTTCTACAGTATTTTGTTTTTCTCCGCTATACCGGCCCTCGCCTATACCGGCCGGCACTGGCATACTTCGAGAGTACCACTACAGTAGTATATTATAAAACTGCAGTTGATTTGCTGAAGTCCTCGGTAAGAGCTCGCGCTGGTGGATTTTTGTTTTTGTTTTTGTTTAGTAGTCTGTCTTGAGATACTGCGCCGGTCATTGGACGGGACATGGGATCTGACGATTCGGGCATCCGAGGCTGGAAACCAACCAAACGGTTTCTGACGTGGTCGTCAAATCAGGAGCTGAAGCAAACTCGCCAGCAACCACACCTGCAGTTTCACCCGGGGGCGCACACGGTGTTTCGCCCGGGGTCACACCGGATGCACAGCATCATGTGACCGTCAGAGCAATATCTAGTTCATCGGCACCTTCACCGCGGACACCTTCGAGGTAGCGTATGACGAGCTCACCCCTGCCTGGTACCTCAATCTCACAAAGAGACCACCGCGGACAAACCCCTTGGATCGGGGAAAATCCTCGGACAAGGGCGTGGATTTCGTCGACACCGAGAGAGACCCAGGTCGGGTTTGGGGGAGGAAAACATGGTGATTAACCACCAAGATACACTCAGCGGAACAACATCGCCCGGGACCTTCGGAACACAAACGTGTGAGGTTACCGGAGCATCAGCGTTGGGCATCACGGAATCGCCATCGCACTTCGGAGCATCAGCGACCGGGCACACTGGATCGCCATCACCTGAGCTTGCCGGAGCAAGTGCATCTGAGATCACTGGATCAACATCATCTTGGAGCACCGGAACACCAGCTGGAGCAACAGTATCACATGGCGTCGCTGGGTCATCGCCATGTGGGATCACCGGAGTATCAGCTGGGTCATCGTCACCAGAGGTCGACAGATCGCAAACGCCCGCTTCAACCGGGGTCGCATCAGCTGCTCTTGAGGTGCGCCATCAAGCCAAGCTCCACACCGAGGACGGCGACGAGTTGAAGGACGTTCACAACGTAGCGGAAGGGCACTACCGGGGATACCTCGTGGCAGGATTTATAGGCTTCGCACACGGCAGCGGAGAACCAATGCTGACATTAACTGCCTTCATCAACACCCACGAGGCATGTTAGGGCTACCTTTTTTCTTGGATGAGGTGTCCTTCAGAATCGGAGCCAAACTCCAGGGACTGACGGCAAAATCAACATTGGAAGCGGAGCGTCTTCAAAACTTCATGGCGGGAGGACCCGCCATGTGGGCGAGTACCGCCAGGAGATCAATGTATGCGAGGGGTGATGCCCCTCTAAAGTAGTATTCGTAGTATTCAGCAGCTGTAAAAACGCTGCCAGTACCTCTTTGTTCCTTTGTGTGCGGGCGCCAGGAACATTGGGAGACCGTTACGTCCCATGATCGTTGCAGAATGAACAAGGTCATTGTTGACGACTACTCTTACTACTAACATATTACATTTTTGGTCAATTCACTGACCGTAATATGGTTGGCGATTGATTCATGATTCTAGTCTTGTAGGCTAGTAGGTTCACCAGCATCTAACATGAAGAGTGTACAGGACGGGCAGATACGTGGTAAAATGCTACATGGTAGTTTAATCCTCGATTTCTAGGTCAACCAGCTGTTCACTGGGGTATTAGTTTTACGTCATATTTAGTAGCGTGCGTAAGCCACGAGTATATTTAGCGGGAAGATTACACCCACATTGCCGCCGTTCACACGCGGGCCTGAACCTACTTTTCGATTGTTGTTTGCACGGTAGACAATATTTGCTGGAGCACAACCTATTGTTGTGCAGGTCTTTGAGATTGCACAGAGTTGCTGTCAGTATCGAATGATGGTACGAGTTGAAAGCTAAGGAGTTGCTACATTCGAAGTCGAATGGTAACTATTATTGTAGATGTTACATCCGTCGAGGAGTCGTGTTAGTGATATAAACTTGGCTACAGCAGTACGTAGCCAGTAGCCTATCGTAGCCTATCGAGGCGTTGTCAGTAACATACTGGTAATCGTCTTTAGCCAGAGCTCAGTAGCATTTAGTGCTACTCATGCATATGTATAGAAATGCGGCGTATCTACGAAGCAACACAAGGACATAACCTGAGGCGGAATGACGAATACTCATAGGAATATTCTGAGCCAATTATGACTACATGCGGCACTACTAAGCGAAATACTCTATAAGGATGTTCTTCTGGGTTTCGGTACAGAAGAACATCGAGGGAATGGTGCAGAGAACGTTCCTGTAAGTCGGACTGTCGGCAAGTACAGCAGTCCGTAGAGTACATCTGCCCGTAGCTTGGGCATTGTTCCGTGATCAGGTGGTGAGGGTCACCCCCCCCCTTCCGAGTCACGCTCCTCTGTTCCTTCTCTTAGTCGGCCTGAGAGCACCTTCTCAACACCGTCACCTTTCTTCTGGGATGAAACTCGTCAACTGACTTGCCTACGTTGTACGAGTACTCGTGAGCATGCTGTTCTGCTCTGTATGTGTATCCGGCGAGTTCTTGCATACTCGTATACATATACTACAAGACACATTCTACGATAGAGGTTCACCATTTTAGATATTCTGAAGCTCCTCACTTGAGGAGCTCTATACCCTCACCGAAAATGTGATTTTAAGAAGACTGAAAGCTCAATCCGATGGACAAACCCGTGGCCCATCTATTCAAAACCAATGTTGAAAAAATAGAATGACATTATTCCGACGAATTTGGGGTAAGGAGCCCCGTCACCCAGAAAATAAAAACGCCAAAAAGTTCTACCTCTACCCTAGAACGCGTCACTACTCCTCGTGCAGTAGGTGCACACAAGAGTACTCGCATGTGCGGGGTCCCGAACGAAGTATGACACAACCGTATAGTTGCCACAGTTGTCTCCCGTGGCGTTGCTATACAGCCGGAATTAAGGATGTAGGAGTGTAGGGCCTAACGATGGGCAATGTATATCGGCCGATGATGGGAAATGATATGTGTCAGGTTTAGAGTGGGTCCATGTGATGGAAATCGTGTATAGAAGGCTATCGTCGGCTGAAGCGTTTAGGTTTAGTATCTTTCCCTCACAGACCGTGGGGACAGCTTGTGTAATGTTCTATTCAATTACACATACCGAGGAGTTGACGAAGCCAAATATAACACGAGACGCAGACTCCTATATACAAGCCCTGACCGTATATATGTCCGGACGTTTAATCAGATGTTGCAAAGGCCCACTGGGGATTGTGCGCGACTTGAAATCCTGCGGGTGAAGTACTCCGAGTGCAAAGTCAGCATGATCGCAACATATTTTCTCTGTTGCTCAGACGCATCACCCCCTTCAATCTTTTGATTGATAAACATATGGACAGACGTTGATATTGTCTTGAAATAAAGACGTTATACTTTATCCTTTTTGAATTGTAAGCAGATACATCCGTCTGCAATCATAATTCCTAATAATTTTGCAGACGCCGACTGGGCTTCCTCACTGAGCTTCTCGAGAAGATCCACAAAATTCCCTAGCCAGTGGCAGACGGCATGCCTGAGGCCACCGGACCGAGCGTGCGGAAGTGGCTTTCTTCAGTTAGAATTTATCAGCCTCGTTAAAAGTTATCCCGTTGAAAAACCATGTATAAAATATTCGGTCAAGCCAGACAGCCGGGCGCGGAACGGCCTTAGGCGAAACGAAACCCTCAAAGGATTTTAGAACCACCTACAAAACGAGATTTCCCGCGTTTTTAACATTGTCGTTTCGCTTTATTGCTTTTCGTTGTTCAGGCCACAATCAACGGTGAGGTCATCGGCGAATTCGATTCATACACGGGATCAACTTTCAACGCCCTCGGCATCGAGAAAGTGGGGGTTGAAACTATGTCGTTCACCACCGTTGGCCTCACCGAAAATGACTGGATCAGCCTGATCGAGGTAAGATATGTCCCCGCTGCTTCTCCACGCAAGGCCACCGACCATGGCGTGCCGATCGCGAGCAGCAGACTCGCAATATTTTGGTTTGGAAACAAGTTTGAACCAGTGTAACTGGTACGCACGTATCACGGTGATCGTACTTAAGTAGCAAATCATGGTGACCATATCGAGGTTGGTGACATTTCCACATGAGAGCGCCAAATACAAACAGTACTGTGGTTATTCCCGTCGGACAGATCACATCCATTTCCCAGATCTCTTTAATGACTTATGCTGTTTGTTGCCGGGCGATAACCGGGTGATCTAGGCGGTCTAGCTGCTGTTTTCTTGGTTGGATATGTTCTACGTAAATTCTGCACAACGTACCATGACGACAAATACTTGATGTAGACGATATATCCCGTCAACTCCTTACATTTTCGATTATCATCGTGGCGTAACCCCCGTTTATGCAGCTCCAATTTATTGGCCATTTAACGA
Source organism: Alaria marginata (assembly GCA_037833945.1). Lineage (NCBI taxonomy): Eukaryota > Phaeophyceae > Laminariales > Alariaceae > Alaria > Alaria marginata. Next base: position 16,250 of record JBBMKB010083285.1, read on the forward strand.
ACATGTAGGTGACTCGCTCTTTGCACGTAGTTTGCTGTGATCTAACCATGATGCCATTTATCGTCTTGCACCCGTGTTTTCGCTACTGCACCTTAACTTCCTATCGGCGTTACAGGTGCGCTTCCTGGTCGAGCCTTGATTTTGGGCTTCGTTCAACTGCCCTCGCCACTGTCGTCGGCATCGCCCTTGCTATCTTTGATGACTGAGCGCAAGACTGAGGCTACGTCTTGGATTGCGATAAGGGTAGCGCATTTGAGAAAATGTTTGTGGCAAACGGGGGCCCTCAACGGAATTCCATTTCCATTACACGACGTCGACTGCGCCAAAGAGATTGTCCACCCGGGGGCATTTTGACATGTTGTCGCAACCAGTCTAGGGACGAGATACAAGGGTCAACACATCAGGACCCTCATCATGAGGCAGGGACGAGGGAGCTGAAGGATCTAGGCCGTTTTGTTTTGTCTTGGAAGGCACGCAATCCTCGTGATTGAGGGGTGCGTCGTACAGGCTGCCAATCTATTATTTTGTATGACTGTATGTTTTATTGCACGCGGTGTATTTTATGTCTTGTAGCAAGTGTTACGGTGTCTTTAATTTCGAGAGCTGAACGTGGTAGAATTTCGCAAACTCGGTATCTACACAAGCGGACGAGCTCGGACAGCTTGTGGAGCTTGCTTGGCTGCGCTCCGTAAAGAGTCGCCCGCGGTCGTCTTTCCGCTGTCGTTATTTGAGGGACTTAGACCGCTATTTTTATTTGTGCAGCAATGATGGTTTTGTGCGGCAGCGGGATTATTCAATTTCTTTAAACGCACACGGCCTACACCTTGCACGAGGGACTCATGCCTTAATGACCTATCTAGTAGTAACTTTCAGGCGCACCCCTACCGTAGCAGGCTTCTTCGCTCTAAGGACTTAGCGGCGATCTGAGTGTACATCGATCTCTGTGGTAGAGTTCAACCCAACGCGGTGCGCCGCACCTAGTGTGGGAGACGCGACAAAGCTTTACAATCGGTAGCTACGACGCCACCAGGTTAGAGGCTTTTGACGTCGAACATATCCGGTTTGTTCGTGACTTGATCACAATAGATTTATAGAGAGTGTCTGCGAAGGGCCTCTAGTAGTACTATGGGTCGCGACAATACTCGCGTGCACACATCATAGATAATAGAGCTTAAGATGCACGGCAACCACCTTTTCTGCTGTATTGCCAAGCTCGGTGTTTCTACTTTGAATTGAACAAGTGTGGCAGGTCTCGAAACCTTTACTTTGGTGGAAACACCTCCTTAAGCGGGGGCGGGCAAGAGCGCACAGCTTGAGACCAGCCTTTCCCTGTAAACCCGTTTTCTTGCGTGGTGCGTACAACGTTCCGTTATACAACCAACATTCCTGTCTGTTTGTTCTGTCTCTCGTACAGTGCACAATTGATCGCAAGATGTGTACATTCATTAAATACTGCTTCTTGACACTCTGTCCCTGTACTGCACGCATCCTGTAAATAACACCGTTATGATGAAAGGAAGTGGTATCTCCAAAAGGCGCTTTGTTGGCCAAATACGGAAACTAAGAAGAGGAGATACATACTTTTTGAGAGAAGGCGATCAGCGAGATCGAGGTGGGTATCACGGTCACCTATTAAACAAACAGCAAAGGTCACGGAAAGGCCAAGTGTAGTCGTTACGGGTTGCTGCACTGGCCGACAGTCGGACTCACAGCAACATATCTTGATGCTCATAAATGCAACCCAGCTGCCCCGAACAAAACAGATTCCTGATACGTACAGAGAAGTTGAGCATGTACCATGTAGCCAAAAGGAATAACACACAAGTTCTCGCCGCATATTGCATTCATCCGGTATCCAAACCATGAACCTCAGTGTACTCCTTCATGCATAGCGAATAAACACCCATAAGATTCATGTGGATCTCATAGTCCATATTCTAATACGCCCCCTGTATATTAAGTCAGCGGCACCGTCTACGGTAGGGGTAGGAATGGACCTGCTTGGTATATATTATGACGCTCATCGCTTGAAGAACCCCATGCTTGGCCGAGAGTCCCCTCGTGAGGAAAATGAGCATGGAAACCGATGAAGTATCCCACGCCCCAGATATATACCAAATAATATTGGGGTTTCCTAAAGTTTTAAATAGCCATTCGAATATGGAGCCCCGCCAGCCACGAAAGGTTTGGCAACAAAGGGCTATCTTATCGTAGCGCCCGCCAAGTATAGCTAGAACCACCTGATGCTTCGATACTCAGACATCCAAAATTCGCATGCAACAACATACTTAAGCCGTTTTATTACCTCTGGCAAAGTGGACGTAGTTATGGCACGAAGTACTCATGGTGTTATAAGCAGCGACGGACGCCCTCGAAAACAAAAGCAAACGTACAACACGCCCCCTTCGGTGATATCCAGAGCTGCAGGTATATGAAACAGAATTAACTCAAACCCTGTGATCGCCTGGCCAGTACACCCAAAAAACGTACGATTCACGTATGTGCATGTACGTGCGCACTCGAAAGGAGTCTACGAATGCAGGTAGCAATACGTGGTGCAGGTTCGTCGACCAGCGACTTTAAATTTATAAAATATGCCGTAAGATATCTTTCTTTTACCGCACCCCGTCAATTGAATCCCATCTGTATATCTCTGTATATATAAAACAGAAAGTTGTCTGTGCCTGTTGTCGTCGGAGTCTGTGGGGTTGGCCACCCGGGGTCGTTTCGGCCCTGGATTTCGGCGTGGGCCTGATGGGTGGCCGTGGGCCTGAGGGGTGGTCGAGCGGTCGGGGCGGCAAGGCGCGTCCCAAACTCGCGTTTCACTCGAAGTTGGAGTCGGCGGGGGGGCACGGCGTCGAGCTGCGGCCCCCTGCTTCGAGTCGTGAAATCGGGCGAGCCCGAGGCCGACGCGGGCTCCGGCGCACCCTGGCGTAGAGGGGCTCGGAGAAGAGGCGAGGCGGCCGGCCCGACGCCTCATCAAGCCGAGCTCGCGGACATTCGCTATACATGAAAGAGTACACTGGGGTTCATGGTTTGGATCCCGGATGAATGCAAGTTGCTGCAATAACTAGTGTGTTATTGGTGTTGGCTACATGGTACACGCTCAACTTATCTGTACGTATCAGGACGATGTTTTGTTCAGGGCAACTGGGTTGTAATTTCGAGCACCAAGAGATGTTGAGGTTAGCAACCCGTCTGGAGTACACTTGGCCTTTCCGTGACAATTAATTGCTGCTTATTGAATAGGTGACGGTGATGCCCCCCTCGATGTCGCTGTTCGCCTTCTCTCAACTTTTATTTCTCTCCTATTTTTCGTTTCCGCAATTGGCCTACAAAGCGCCTTTTAGAGCTACCACTTCAATTCATCATCCCGGCGCTCTTTGCGGGATGCTCGCCAATACAGGGACAGAGTGTTAATATTAAGTATTCGATGAATTTAACATTTTTGGCAATCAATTGTGCACTGTACGAGAGACATAACAAACAGACAGGAATGTTGGTTGTATACCGGAACGCTGTACGCACCGCGCAAGAAAACGGGTTTACAGGGAAAGGATGGTCTCAAGCTCTGCGCTCTTTCCAACCCCGCTTAAGGAGATGTTTCCACCAAAGTAAAGTTTTCGAGCCCTGCTACACTTGTTCAATTCAAAGCAGGAAAACCGAGCTTGGCAATACAGCAGAAAAGGTAGTTGCCGTGCATCTAAAGCTCCATTATCTATGATGCGTACACACGAGACTCGAGTATGGTCGGGACCCAACGTACTACTGCAGACCCTTCCCAGGTATGCCTAACCCTCTATGAATCCATTGTGGTCAAATGACGAACAAACCGGATATGTTCGACGTCAAAACACCAAACCTGTAGGCGTCGAAGCTACCGATTGTAAAGCTTTGTCGCGTCTCCAACACTATAATAGGTGCGGCGCACTGGGTCGGGTTGAAACTCTACCACAGAGATCGATGTACGCTCAGATCGCCGCTAAGTCCCTAGAGCGAAGAAGCCTGCTACGGTAGAGGTGCGCCTGAAGTTTACTACAAGGACTCATTCTACGATAGGGGTGCAGCATATCTTTTCTGAAGCTCCTCGCTTAAGGAGCTCTGCCTCACCGTGGAAAACGGATTTTGAGCAAACTTAAAGTGCATTCCGATGAGCAAACCCGTGGCCCATCTGTACAAAACATCGTATAGCAAAAATTGAATGGCATTCCGACAAGTTTGGGTTAGGGAGCTCCGTCATCCAGAAAGTAAAAACGCCAAAAGGTGCTACCTCTATCGTACAACGCGTCCTAGAGAGATCATTTAGGCACGAGTCCCTCGTACAAGACCGTAGGCTGTGTGCGTTCGAAGATATTGAATAATCCCGCTGCCGCACAAAAACGTCATTGCTGCCCAAATGAAAACGGCGGTCTAAGTCCCTCAAATCACGACAGCGGAAAGACGACCGCAGGCGACTCTTTACGGAGCGCAGCCAAGCAAGCTCCACTAGCTGTCCGAGCTAGTCCGCTTGTATGGACACCGAGTTTGCGAAAATCGACCGCGTTCAGCTCTCGAAATCAACGACACTGTAACACTTGCTACTAGACATAAGATACACCACGTACAGACATGGAGTCACACAAAACAATAGATATGCAGCCTGTACGACGCACCTCGCAATCACGAGGATTGCATGCCTTCCAACACAAAAAAACGGCCTAGATCGCTTCGCTCCCTCGTCCTTGCCTCATGATGAGAGTCCTGATTAGCTGACCCCTGTATCTCGTCCGTAGACTGGTTGCGACAATATGTGAAAATACCACCGGGGGGACAATCTCTTTTTGACGCAGTCAACGCTGTGTAATGCAAAAGCAATTCCGTTGAGGGCCCCCGTTTGCCTCAAACATGTTATCCAATTCGCTACCCTTACGGCCCCACAAGTCCAAAACGAAGCCTCAGTCTTGCGCTCGGCCGTCAAAGATAGCAAGGGCAATGACGACGACAGAGTTGCACGAGGCCCGGAATCAAGGCTCGACCAAGAAGCGCACCTGTAACGCCAATAGGAAGTGAAGGTAGCGCAAACATGGGTGCAATACGAGAAATGGCACTCTGGTTATATCACAGAAAACTACCTTCAAAATGTGAGCCACATATATGTTCGTTAAATGTCAATTCGTTGGAGCTGCATGAACGGGCGTTACACCACCAACAGAATCGACAACCTCAGCAGATGACGGTAAATGTCGTCTACATCATTTATCTGCGGGATCTACGTAGAACATATCCAACCAAAGAAACAACAGTTAGACCACCTACTACTGTAGATCGCCCGGTTATCGCCCGGCAACAAGGTCAGAACGTAATTACATAGATCTTGTACATGGGATGTGATCTGTCCGACGGGAATAATCACAGCATCTTGAGTAATTGGCGCTCTCCCGTGGAAATATCACAAACCTCGATGTGGTCACCATGATTTGGTACTTAAGTATGATCATCGTGATACAAGCTTACCAGCTACACAGGTTCAAACTTGTTACGAAACCAAAATATTGCGAGTTTGCTGCTGACGATCTGCACTCCATGATCGGCGACCTTGCGTGGGGAAGCAGCGGGGACATATCTTACCTCGATGGGGCTGATCCAGTCATTTTCGGTGAGACCTACGGTGGTGAACGACATGGTTTCAACCCCCACTCCCTCGATGCCGAGGGCGTTGAAAGTTGATCCCGTGTAAGAGTCGAATTCGCCGATGATCTCGCTGTTGATTGTTGCCTGAACACAAAAAAACAATAATGCGAAACGGCAAATGTTAAAAACGCGGGAAATCTCGTATCGTAGGTGGTTATATAATCATTTGAGGGTTTCGTTTCTCCTTTGGCCGTTCCTCAACCAGCTGTCTGGTTTCACCGAGGTTTTTATACGTCGTTGTTCAACGGGAGTAGTTTTAACGCGGCTGATAAATTCTGGCTAAAGAATCCCACTACCGCTCGCTCGTGGTGGTGGCCCTTACACATACATGTCGTCTGCCGCTGGCTGGAAATTCTCGTGGATCTTTTCGATAAGCTCAGCGAGGGAGCTCAGCCCGCCTCTGGCTGTAAAGTGATTATGGTAAATCTGAGTGCAGACGCATGTATCTTTTTTCAAGTTTAGAATATCTTACTCATTTGATAAAGTCCAACGTCTTTAGTTTCAAGACAATATCAACGGCTGTCCTACTTTTACCAATTACATTATTGAAAGAAGTGATGTGTCTGAGCAACGAAGAAAATATGTGGCGAGTGTGACACCAGAACACAGAAGCAAGGGCGGCGCCACTGGGTGGGGCAAAAATGGGAGGTGGAACATATGTCAAGGTTATGGCTATATCCCAGGCGATTCTACCCTGAATACATTTTCAGCTATTGTTTCAGAAAAACGTATGACACGAAGTTGCGGCTGACCCCAGAACATAGCTTATGAACTGATGGAGTCGCGGACTGCTGTGGCGGTTTCGGACTAGGGAACATAAAAATACGAGGGAAGGCTTGACATAACGAAGAGAGTCGAGATATTTTGTCTGCGACAAGAGACGCAGACGTGGCGCCGAGAGTCTGCGAGGAGCACTTGTGATGATGAAGTACAAAAGTTGCAACGTAGGAACGGCGTATAAATGGCTAACGTAGGAAACAAAAGATAAATATTAGGTCGGCATGGTCGTCACCCGATCTCCAAGGCAAAATCCAATTCAATAATGCTCAACGTAGAGGGTTGATTTAGTGGGTGCAACTAATGTAGAGCTTGCGCTACCTCAGTCGTGGATTTCAACGTAATTGCCACTTCTCGATAGAAACCGTTCCTAACATATGCCTGGGACGCACGACGCTTAACTGATAACAAGTGTTTGGTCATGGGATCATGAGCCCAGCTTGTGTCCGCTCCAAACTCAGCACCACCAAATGTTCCGCTTACCTCGAGAGTGCGGGAGCGTTCATCTCCTTTCCAGAACGCCACCTGGACTTCCACGATATCCTGTGGGTCTTCGAACGTGAATTCTATGAATTCTATCACGCACACGCCTCCATCGGGGACAATTTTCTGTGCACAGGACCACCTCGACTCGGTGCCGTCACTGATGCCGTCCAGGGATAGCGCGGGTGAACATCCATCCTCCCCGCAGCCGACGTCACCGCTGGCCTCACCGGGGCGCGTGTCGTAAGCGTTGGCTGATGCGGTGATGGTGGTCTTGGTGCTAGCTAGGACATACCCATTGATGCACGACGAGCTAGGGTCGATGCAATCGTAGTCGTTATCGCCGCATGTGAAGTCCGAAGTGCTGACGCAGTCACATTCACAGCAATCCCCACCGTCGTAACCTATCAGCACCCACAATGAAACATATTGCGTTTTAGAGTTATCGATACCACCGAGGCCAGCTATGCGATCTATGCAGCAGGCAAACATGACTCACTTGCGCTACGCGCATGCTACCTGGGGCGCACCTACATGCCTGTAGACTCTTTTCCCCTGAGAAGGTTCGTAGTATATCTCCCCCAAACCCGACCTTGACAAGTATTGAGAGGTCCACCCGATGAAAACTCCCACCGGCTACAAGGTAGAATATCCGTGGGAATGCCGGTGAATTGTTTGGTTTTGTGGATGGTGGAACAAATACTTTAGTAAAACAAATATGATACGATACTTAAACGACGTTGAGTACCTCCTCCGTTGAAGAGCCTAGTGAGCCAAAAGCATACGGTTCAAAAACGTCAACGGAGAATCCGGCCTCAGTGTTTAGAAACCCGCGAGTTATGTTTTGTCATGATGCTATTGTAAAATATTGAGTGGGGCAAACATAGCCCTTTGGTTCGGGAGTCCCTTGAGTCAAAATTGTTTGGCCCTATAGTGCTACTCCTATCGCAGCTCTTTTCGTTCCTACGCTGCGTCCTACCGCATTCGTCGATGTTGTTGTCCGAGTCGCAAGTCCCGTCTCCGCTAACGTCATTGAAGCACAGGGAGGTTGAGGTGGAGGTGGAGGAGGAGGAGGAGGAGGAGGAGGAGGAGGAATCGGTGTCAGGGACGAAGTCGTCGTCATCGACGCAAGGAGCGCTGGGGTCGAGGCACGCGAACCCGTTGTCGTACGACGAGTCCTCGGTGCAGGTGAACCACTCCCCGCTGACGCAGGTGCATTCGCAGCAGTCGCCAGCATCGAACCCTGATGCGCGGGGGAGTTTAACAAGGTATAATTCCGAGTTACGCCGGTAATAGTGCTAAGCTTAGAGTGTGCACAACTTGGTGTGTACCCTAGTGTCAAAATATCTCAGCATGGAAGCGTAGGTAGTAGATGTGGAAGTACATCGGGAAATTTATTGTCGTTAATTGGTGGTAGACAGACCGTCAATAGTACGCAGGGACGAGCGGATGGTAAGCGCGGATATAATGGGATCGTTAGTGACCCACAGATGGCAATGCTTGGACGAATTATGCACACCGCAAAAATGTGCGGTACCTCATTGAAACATAATGCACAGGAGCCTGACACCCAACAAAACGTAATTTGAACGGTTGAGAAACATTAAGCCTTACCGAGTTATGGGGAACTGCGACGACATGAGGACAAGCATGGTTTTCCCCCGAGTCGATACCACTTTCCTCGAAATGACTTGGTTTTATTGTGGAGTCGGGTTTTTTCGTTATATTTTACGTAATGCTTAACATACGCCGGTCGGACCTTCGAGGTTTTGCACGAAAAACTCTACAGACATGCCTTGGAGTACCTCAAACCGTCCTATGCGATATATAAAAAAAAATGAACATTCAAATCAACGAACACATGTACGCTGTTGCTCCCTGTATATTCTACGGCTCTTCATATACCAAGCCTAACTCTTCCCAAAATACTGCCCATTGCAAAAACAACAGGTACATCCAACACAAGAACAGCATATTTTTTCAGGAGGGTGTCGC
>JBBMKB010083297.1:0-12196 GCA_037833945.1 Alaria marginata
CAGCCAGCCATGGTACAGTTTTAACCCGGCCACGAACTTCTGCCAGGTGCAACACGGATGCAGCAAGCAAAAACAAGAAAAATATGCAATGTCAAAGGCAGCTTCGTGTCGGAAGATACTTGATCGCGGTATGCGCCTGATATTCAATAGTACCAAATGGAATTTACTTCATAAAACACATCACCCGGGCAGGTGCGCTTTTGTCGTGCGTTCGAGGTCGTCCGCCATCACAGAGAGAACCCCGTGGTCACTGCTGTTGAAACTGTTACTTAATCACTGGAGCAGTGATAGGATTCATCGTGTACGTAGTGCTCGGAGGCTGGGTCTCAGCTTATACAGTCATAGATCACGTCCATATGTTTTCTCTTGTCGAGTGCTCTTGTAGAGGGAGCCTGTCGAGGGAACATCCAGCTTCCTCATGCCGGGGGAAAGCGGGGCAACCTAGGTTTCCCATCATACAAAAGCCAACCTACTATTGCAACTCCCTACGAACTACCGACAGCCTTGTCTATATCCTATATCCATCCGTAGCAAGCATCAAAGCATAATCCGCCTATTAGTGTTGTGCCTGCTGACGTTTACTGTAAAGGATGGAGTATAAGAGTGCGGCAAGCAAAACGAACCGTTCGGCAACACCACTGAGTGTCTGCGTAGGTATCGTACGATATTTGTATATCTGGAAAGTCCGTGCGTACCCTATGTGTGTCTCCCGGCATCGATGTGTCATTGTTTCTTTCGTGGCATGCTTCGTACCTGGTACATACATGTCAAGTTTTGTCGACTACGAGTACATATTTCGACGGCCAGCAACCCGTACTGGGCGCTTTTATTCGACTTTCAAACTTTAACCCCGAAACCACCAAGCTGTCCCACAAAGCCAGGTCTACCGCAACCTACATACATATCCCAAACGGTGCCTCATTGATGCGCTAGTTCCACATTGTGCCCCCTTCACCGTTGGGGCGCGAGGGCTGGATTGAATTCCTAGTATTACTTGTGGGGTATGTGTGTGGCCGACCAATGATAGCCAAAAGGGAACCCTTCTGGGTTGATCTTAGGCACGTCCAGTGGCGAGCTTCATGCCAGAAGGAAAAAATGTGTGGGTATTGAAAAGGCGCCCTCCAGCCAGATATGAACAATGAGATTGAGCCGGATAGAGAACAATAGGGGGGGGCTCCTCAGCGTTACGCTACCAGAGGTTCTACATATTGTTCTCCATAAGTGTACGCTTCCAGACGCTCGTGCTACGTGCTCTTCTCTGGAAAGTTACGCTTCCAGATGCTCTACGTGCTGTTCTCGATCTGCGTTCTCGAAGTCCTAAACTAAGCTCCGCATATATTTCCAGAACGTTCTTGTTCGTTTTTCGCCGCATTTCAGGGTACTGCTTAATAGATAGACCTCACCATGCTGTGAACCCTGCCTATGCTTCAGTAGGCCCATTTTTTCTTAAACGCTCACTATAGACGGCTAGGTTCCCTGCCAGTGACTCGATAGGCTAATGGTTACTCATCGTTATAGCAAAGTACTTATCGCTGACAATGTTAGTATACTATGACCAATGTTGAACTACAGTAACTCATATATACATGCTGCGTTTGGGAAAACGAACACTGCGACCGGCTTGCTGTTGCTATCGCACTATGCACGAGCTTGCGCTCACTGCTGTCCATGCCAACCCACGAGTAGCAAAGAGCTCACGCTGTAGGAATGTTTGAACGCTAACGTGTGGGCGTATACTCGATGCTTTCATATCGCTGCAGTCGGATGTTTGTGCACATAGCCGTGCAAACAGGCGAGGACGCTGCCTGCCCGAGCACAGCGGTTTGCTCAATCGTACATTTTCAGTCTTGAGGGCATACACATAGATCGCGTAACACGATTCCTCTAGCAAATGGCAGCATCAGACGGGGATAACGTTCAAAGGCCTCGATGATGTCAACTACAGCGAGGAGAATACACATGAGTACAAGCGGGAGTACCGAGAAGGGTTGCGCATCAGCCGCTCAATTTTTGGCTTGTCGCCGGCCCTCTTGTAGTGCGAGAGCCGGTGCTTCGAATGGGGATGGAATACGAGTGGAGCAAGCATGCATCTTGCGTCGATCAGCAATATCTTAGTTACAGAAGACGCGTTCTACGATAGATGTAGCACGTTTTGGCGTTTTTACTTTCTGGATGATGGGGCTCCTAAGCCCAAAATTGTCGAAATGTCATTATATTTTTGCAAAAAGCTTCTTTGTATAGATGGGCGATGGGCTTGCTCATCGGATTGCCCTTTCAGTTTGCTCAAAATCTGTTTTTCGGTGAGGCATAGAGCTCCTCAAGTGAGGGGCTTCAGAAAAAACATGCTGCACCTCTGTCGTGGAATGGGTCAGAAGCGCATTCAATAGAGAAGGCAGCAGGGCACATATCTCGCCTCAGTGTCAACGTCTTTGGGGACGGTGGCGTCGCCGTCCCATTACGTTGTTACCGGTTCCAAAATACCGCATCGCCGATACGGCGACATCTGTATCCAGCAAGCAGACAGTCTGGCTGCAAGCTCAGGAGATCTCAACAATGAGGGCCCTTCACTAGGAACAGGGAGGTGATAGCGTATAGCTTGGGCGTCTGTACACATAAACCCAACACTGAAGACGGACGAGGCGGCTACGATCGTGGATACCAAATGTATCGACCTATTAGATGAAGTGGCGGTTGTCTGCGTCACCTTCTTCATCTTGGAAGCTGCGCCTTACGTTGCGGATGAGTCGCAATTGTGCACCTAAATAACCCTTCGGCGATCGTTACGTGAGTCCGCGGCCTGAAACAGTTTAACGGGTTATTTAGGTGCAACGGAATGAGCATACTTCAACCCTAGTCCAAATAGTATACAAATGTATATATGTAAAGGTAACCGATCTTCTCGACGAGGTTAAGGAGATGCAGCCGTCGGAGCGCCTCAAGAAAGAGAAGCATGTCATGACGCTGAAAGTCCACAAGTAAATCAGTAAAGGGCTGTATCTTCGGACAAAAAGGGAACGGTGAAACTGAATTAGCACAACGTCACAAAATCCATCGCGCGATGCGCAACCCGTGCGAGGAGAACTAAATTGGGGTGGTGGCACGAACGGCACAGCCAGTCATACCGCACCGACGGCCACAGAGAGACCTAGCGCGGCTAAGCTCCGTAAGGTGAGTACGTTGGCCGTGAGCGTGATATTGCACTTCGAACCCCGCTCTGGGTTAGAGTTGTGAAGTCTAATATATCGGTTGAACTACCGATGCAAGCGGTACTCACGGACACGGCAGACGACGCGCACTGCACGGAGGCATACGGTTATGAGGTCGGTGGTAAGGTGTGTGTCGAGCTCCACGTTGACTTGCTGAAAGATGGCGAGTGTTTCGAGAACATTGATCAGTTCCGCGAAGCTGTTGGGGCAGGACAGGCACTACAGCGTTGGTTTTGATGAGGCTATGACTACTCCCTGTGAACCATATATAGGCTTAAAACGAGGGAGGAGAACACGGATTACGTCACGGAGGGTATTTGCGCGTTGCCTCATACGTTGTGGGTATGAAAAGAGTTAGTGAGATACAATATAGGAGGTTTCTATCTCACGAGTCAAGGGGAATTCGGTTCAAAACTTAACAACTAACGACGCTTGCTACGATACAGTAGTATACGTTTTAGCCGAAGTACATCCGACTGGTAAACCAGAAACTACCCAAAACTGTTGGAATATCTTCTTTTTTGACTGGCAAACCTATTTACGATATACGTAGGTCCTGGGAGTGTTCATCGGGTTGCATTTTCTATTTTCTCAAAAACAGATTTAGGGTGAAGTTATGCAGTAATGCTCCTCACGTGAGAAGCCTCGGAAAGTTAGGGGCAATTTTACCGTACTAATACATACTGGTACCTCGTAGTAGCATGAATGGGTCTAAACATGATGAAATGGAAGAATAATGAGTACGTTAACTTCAAGCAAAGCGCAGCAAAGCGCAGCAAAATATCATGCAACGAAAGAACAGGCATGAGACGGCGGAGAACAACAGAAGATTGGGTGCATTTGACTGCCCACGGAAAGAACGGGCGCGGCCGGGCTAACAACCGTTCGGGTCATTTTGGCAACTTACTCTGGGCAACCGTAACACACCAGATCGGTCTGCTGCAAAAACGATAAGCATTCAATTCGGCAGGCAGAGGGGCGTTGAAGGGGCGGGGGGGCGAAGGTGGCCTCAAGGCGGGGTGCTTGCAATCTTGACCTCTCCATCTCTCTCGAAGAACACGCATTGCGTTGAAAATCATGTGTCAAGAGGAAACACAAAAACTGAAAAGTTAAATGGTGAAGTGTACTACTAAGTATGTAATACTCTTATTAAGAACAATGATAACGGCGCACAGCTCGTGGAGCGTCGTCGCGTGTATAAGTATAAGGTGGAGTCGTGGCTTCCTCCCAATCGGGAAAGTTGCTCCTCAAAAATATGTGCTACGCGTAACGTGATTGTGAACGTCACTGTGTGTGTTACCTGGTACATCGTTGAAAACCAAACAAGGCACACAAAGTACACAACATTTGTCGCAGTTCCTGTTAATACTAAAAACGCAGTACCGGCGTTAGTCAGGTTGCTTCTGTTGATGCATAATGTTCACATAGCGGTCTCGTGGTGCACATTACAAACACCGTTGCGGCAATACTTCCACGCCCGGTGCTTAGCTGCATCTATCATCAATGAGCAGTCATCCGGCACGCTTTTCGCAAAATAAGTGTATTTCATAGTGATGGCTCCTAATATGTTAATTTCAGACTGCATTTGAGTTGATCGTGGTCGCGTTGCCCTCGATGATGGTAGCTTAGTGCGTGATTGTGGAGCTTTATGGGGGATATAAAAAGGCTCGATTGGTTAGTGGCACACACCTGTTGAGCGTATCGTATCTTCTGCTGCATAGGCGTGGACCTCAAACGGAACTGTTTGAATCGTACCGGCCACTTGAGTTATACTTGCAGCTTAATCGAAGACGTACCGATGTATCGAAAGTTACAACTTAACACACGAACGGCAATAACGTGTGTGCCCGGCAAAACCTTGGAATGACGGAAGATAAACGAATCGTAAGCAAGCGCGTCTGGCTCTCAAATAGAAGGGTACTAAGATCGACGAGGGGCATAAGGCACATAGCGACATTATGCCAGATCAAAATGTGCATCATTTTGCAACCACGAGTACCCGGATACCGTTTTTACGAACAAAACAATATACGGCATCTGCCAGCCTCTTGAAAACTACTATGGTATGTTGTCTTCGGCCCATGCGACCCCAGCAGCGCGTTACTATGATATGAGCGACTCACCTGTACTACAATGTCCCGCATTCGAGACGGGCTTTTTTTTTTTTGTCGGATCTGTAGATGATTGCGCTGAAAGAACCAAGGGGCATCAGACCACACGCTGTTTGAGTCAAACGGTGCCGTGAGTAAAAATGAAACTTCGCGTTCGCTTCTTTTTTGTTTTCTACGATTTACTTTGCTGTAGTGATACCACTGGAAGGCAGGTTTCGGTAAAGATGGCAAACAGCCATTTTAAGTACATTTATTTTCCTGGTTATTAGAAAACCACATCATCAAGAGACGATATTCAAAATGTAAGTGCGAGCGATTATGGGGATTTGCACAGTAAGGATAGGGCTGAAAAACGGGAAACATTTCGGCACCATCAAGAATGAATATGTTTCACCCAAACAAGGTGTATGATGATCGTATCGCCTATCCCTACAATCGCTCGCACTTACAGTTTGAACATGGTGTCTAGATAGATGTGGTTTTCTGGGAATCGGGAAAATAAATACACTAAAAATGGCCGTTTGCCATCCTCACCGAAATCTGCCTTCCCGGGGTATAACTTAAGCAAAACAGACAGAGAACAAAAAAGAAGCGAACGCCAAGTTTCGTTTTGACTGAAGGCGCCGCTTGACCCAAACAGCGTGTGGTCTGGTACCTTTGTTCTTTCAATACAATCATCTACAGAGCCGACCAAACAAAAGAGACCATTAAGATTTCTCGAATGCGGACTACTATTACGGGGGATCATTATACCATATTAAATAGGACCAAATATTGTTAGTAAAAATAGGTAAATATGTAGGTGTTTGTGTGTACCGTAGGTCCTATTTATTATGGTCCCCCGTAATACAAAGATCTGTTGTATCAGGAAAACGGTTCGTATAGGCATAAAACAACGGGTGCTGAACGAAATGCACATATCATACCAGGTCACCAGGTATATATTAATATCAAGATGACTACGATGCTCCTCGTATATACCTGGTACTATTTTTAGCGTATGTATGTACTATGTTTAGCGTATGTCAGGTTTGTCTATAATAATAGCGGTGGAACAAAGTTGCCAACTGCGTGTGCGTGGCTGAAGGTTTGTTGTTTGGGCACTGCTTCAGGCGTGTTCAAGAGCGTTGAAGGCGCTGACACTGCCTTGCTTGCGCCCCCAGAATGTACAGAGTACGTACAACTAGTTGAAGAACTGATTTTTATTGTATGGTATGGTATGGTATGGTATGAGGGTCGAGGATGCCGGCTGAGGCATGAAGGGTGACGAGGCTGCTATTGACCAAGCAATCGTATAAAAAACCAAACAGGGATCAAATTGCCGACACCAGCGAGTAAAATGACCACGCTACGGCATGGCACCATTTAGTTTTCGGCAAAAAGTTGGATAGTTGGAAAAAGCAGACGTGACGCCATCAACATTCTAACCCTCCATATCGTCAGAACAGCATTCAGTGCTGACGCGCACCTGCTTTTTCCTCGCCTCCCCAACCTGGTGTTTGGCGTTTTAGATGCTGGGAACGCAGAAGATTCCGAGCCTCTGGAATGTGCTCAGATTTTGTGGCGGCGGACAGCTCAATCTGGAATTACCAGCAGCAACACCAGCAGTTCCGTACACTGTCCGTCGTCAGTTGTGTTTATCTGGAGTATCCCTTCGGGGTAGGTACCACAAGGTACTCTGTAGCTCCGGCGGAGATCCTGAATGATGAGCTGAACGGCGACGAGGTGCTGACTTCCAGCAAGCAGTATGTATACATTGTCACACACCCTGGTACGATATATACCCGATGTGAACATTATGTGTATGACGAACATAAGACGGGTAATATGTTGGTTCGTGTTCTGCCACATCTTCCATCGGGCCATTGACCGACCAACCGACCGAGAAACAATTACGTTAGCAACGTCCCCTCCCTGAACCTTGAGCTAAAATTAAGGCACACGCGTCTATTTGAGATGATAGAAGACGGTTCAGACTCCACCTGAGGTACACTTTGAAGTGTCTCATTTCTTCCTCCGCGGCGGGGAAAAAAGTGGGTGAAAACAACGGTATGCTGTATGCTGGGTCGATCTGAACCTAAAACAAATAAATGGCACTTGAAAATAAACAAAATATCTCCGTTCAGAGTGCCCCCATCGCAATCGTCATCGTATTCCTGAACTCTCGTTCTTTAGTACTCCGCCAATTAAGTGGGTGCATTCGTTTCAGGCGGGGTATAACTTTACATCAATCGGAGCAACACTCCGCGGCGGAGAGGCTCGATTGCGAGGGTGGTACAGTGGGTGGAGAGCGAGAAGGCTGGGCACATTGCGCCGTGGGGTTTGCTTGAAAGGGACAGGAAGCGTGGGCTGGGCGGTGGCATCGAAATATTTCGTGTGTCTGAGGCGTGTTGTGTTGTACGTTGGAAGTGACTAGATTGAATGTTACCTCGAAGCAGCATTATTGTACAGTACTATACCTTAATAAACAGTATCAATGTATTGGAACCTGACGATGGAGTGACCCACACCCCAACATTACCGTACCCCGCATGTTTCAGCTCGCTCGGCTAACACATGTTCCAAAAACGTGTCTATAGCACTCGTAGTAAAGCATAGCACCATCCACTAATGCAGGGGAACGTAGTTAACAGGACCTACGGTAGACGCAAAAACATTTACATTTATCTGTTTTTACTACCAATATTTGGTCCTATTAACTACGTTCCCCCGTAATAGTTCATGAACTTTCGCAAATTCCTCGTGTAAAACACGTTTTGGAGCCCGGCCGTCAACCATCTCCATTATTTTACAGTCTTCACAGGATCAAAATAAAAAACCCTAGTTCACGCAGGGGCGCACCACAAAAACAACAATGACGTATCGCAGCGCTGTGATTATATTACAGGACGAAGTAAGAGAAAGCCGTTTTCACAGTGTTTTTTTCATTTTTCTCTCTTAAGGTATCACATGAATTCTAGGTTGCGCCGCAAAATGGGTTTGAAATCTTCAATATTTGAGTGGACAGTTGATGCGTGGATTACAGCGAAAAGTTGCGGTCATCAATGCTAAGCTCACAGCAGTAGCATAAGTACGGTATTTATGTACTGTAGGTATATCCTGTCACAGGGAAGATAGCGCAGGTAGGCCCCGTGGGCAACAGAGTAGAGGGTTGGTCGCAGTGAGCCTGGGTAGGTTTTTCTCTCTGGAGGGTGGAGGGTGGCCGCGGTGTGGTTCTCCGTATTATAGTGGCGGCCTTTCGCGAACACGCACCAATGACATCTTGCGACTAGGATAGTATAATAGCAACGCAGACGTTACAAGCGCGGGAAAGGAGAGACGCAATATCTTGCTGGAACGATCAAGAAAAATGCCATGTGTGCACGAAAATACGGACGTGAGACCGCAGAGAGCGATATATTCCGAATATTAGACGACCAACGGCATGACAGGGCAGAAAGTCACCCCCAACCCCCCGACTCCGGAGCGACATCGAGGTACTGTAGGAACAACGAAATCAGGTCGTTATAGCAATGCACTACGTACAACTTAGATGCTCACCCGACTCCCGGGACCCGTAGTCAGCAACGGAAAATAAGTGTAAATCCCTTTAGGTTTTAGTTTCTGTTTCCACTAGAACAAAACTCTATATTTTCTCGACCGCGGTGTTTGTAAAGCAGTTTTTTAAACCGTTTTTTCCCCGCCGTTGAAAAGCCCGTCCTCGAGAAAGCCGCGACCACGCGCTTGCGGCGGTGCCTCCGCACATGTCACCCGCCGCCATGTGGGAAGTCTCGCGGTTCTGCTCGATAAGCGATCCCGGAAAAAGTCCCTACCGGTAAACAATTTCACCACTTGCTCAAACCCCAAAGCACCTGCATTCAAGACGATCGCGCCCAGTATACAGTCCTGATGCAGTCCAGCATATACTGCTAGTCGTTGCCAAATATCATGACGAATATATACTGGTCAGATAAGTATGCTGACCGCTCGACCAAGTCTCTATTTTCAAGTGGAACATAATCAACATAAATGACACTAGTGATGACAATCAGCACACATAACCAACGTACAGGTTGATTTATCGTAATTCGCGTCTGAGAAAAATCGTTAAAAATTCGCGCTTCACTTGATCAAAGACCAGAGTCACTTTTTCAAGACAATAAGGAAATAAACCTTGAATTATGGGCTGCTTTTGGTCTGCTTAGCCTTGCCTTCTGGTGGAAATCGTCACAGATATCGTTACTATTATACTTCGAAGTACATAATTATATAATAAGCACGTGCTGATTTTCAGTGATGATAAAACAAACAAAAGCAGCGGCGAGCACTATTAATAGCTGTCTTCTTCGTCCGCGACCAAGCACAGCAATGTAACACAGCGCTTGCAGGCGGTGTACGTGCGGCAGTAGTAGTAGCAGCAGCAGTAGCAGCAAACTACAGCAAGCACTCGATGTCCTCTTCGTCCGGTGCCGTGGCCGATCATCACACGACAACACGGTGCACATTTTGTCTTGCTTGATATGCCTCCTTTATGTACGGGGCGTGCATTGCATTACTATTGTAGTACAGAATATTTATAATTTCGATATCGAACCATTCATGGCACTGCAGTACATTTGGCATTTTGATATCGACTCGTAAAACCTTGTCCACCCAAAACCCACAACCGTCAGAAAACGCAGGCAGCCTCCTACTTTAGAAGTAGCTTGGAGAAACGCAGCTCTTTCCTTCGGTCACCAATTATGTATACGCATATGTGTACAAGATGGACTTGTTTTTATTCTGGCATGCTGTTCTCCGGCGGCCGAGATTGTTTTCTCGCGCTTTCGGCTGCGGGACAAGCAAGGCGCCCATTGGTGCATGGCGACGCATGTCTGGATCCCGGCCACGGAAGGGTTGACTACCCGTAACGTCTACTGTCCTATTGCGTGCTTGCCCGCGTCAGTACCTCTATCGTTAACTTGTTATTGGGGTATGTAATCGGTCGCCTAGGTTTATTTTTCTTATATTGTCTCGATTCAAACAGCAAAAAACAATAATTAATTTCACCCCCCCCCATACACCTTCAAACATAAACAAAAAGCACCGCCCCCCTTATATAGTCTGTACTACTAGCCCTACATCCCACCCAAAAGCAAAACAAGTTGTGAATAAACAAAAGGTGCAAACCGATGAACAATCCCATTGCCTAGTATTAGTAGTACTTGCACGCGTGAGCGTGTTCGCCTCGATTTAATTTCGTCTCTTCTCTCATTTAATTTTTCTTTTTTGGGGGGGGGGTTACTCCTTGTTTACACTATTTACACTGTAGTTTCCCTAATAAAACGGAGGAGATCAATACCCATACTAGCGTCTGCTTGCTTTTTACGTGCTTCACAAGTTACCTCTTAATTTCTGTTTTAATATATGCGTAACGCTTTCTTGCACACGTGAGTGCCAGCATCATTCGCGATTTTGTTTATTTTTCAATCAAGGGCTTCATCAACTAATGTATCTCTACTGTACTTGCATTATTGATTTGCTATTACTTCCGTCATTATCCATTTTCGTTACCCTCGGATATATGCTTGCACCTTACACCGTCTTTGGGGTTTACGTTCACATGCCAGCTCCCTTCGACCCCTATTCAATATGTGTGGGGTTGATTGCGGTTCATCGCGTCTGCCCCCGAATTATAACTTGGGAGGGCTATTTATTGTGGTTCATGGGGCTGTTAGGCAGTGTGTCACTGCTTCGTCGCTACTAGCTTGGACGGCGGATATACCTTGCGACCTGCGCGTCAAACGCTAGCCGGTGCGTCTCTACTTCGTCGCTACTAGATGTCGACTGCGGGTGCACCATACGAGCTGGGCGTCAAGCGCTATAACGCGCTCATGCCAGCTGCCACTGCTCCCGGTCGTTTGTAGATTTGGGGATTTACATCGAGGCTGGGGTTAGCCCAGTCTATTCTGTATAGGACCAGAATGGTTGGGGTGGAGAAGTGACGTGAGACGGGATGGCGAAGGAGGAAGGTTGAAGCAATGTGTGGCGTTAGCCACCTCGATGCTTCCCTCTCTCCAAGCACTACAAATGACTTGTGAAAAGAAGCCAAAACAAAGTTGCGTTGGTATAGTGTAGCTCACAACTTGTTGCATCGTCGAATGCGTTTTATTCGAGAACTATGATGTATGTGGTGACACATTTCATCTCGAAAGTGATTTGGTCATTGCTGCATCTAAAAGGCGCCCAGGGCGTAGCGTGACCACTTACAACGCCTCTACGAGTAGTGTCAGGTTGGTTCATCTGTCATAGTGTTCTCTCATATGATACGTAGTGCGTTTTCTATTCATGTTTTTTTTTTAAGTTGGTTGGAGTTTATCGTGATCGCATTGACCTCGCGGGTGGTGTCCCCCGACCGTGGCTGTTTATACTCCGTGGTGGGAGGACTTTCGTGGTGGGTGCGAAAAGGTTGATGGATCTGTGGCACAAAAACGCGAGCTGGCGCACTCACTTGTTGCCCGCATATGAGCCCCAACTGCAGCCATCTCAATAGCAATTTGTATCAACCCTGTAGATGCAGCTATCACTTGATTCTAAATCGTAGAGTAATCCTAGATGCATTGGAGTATCGAAATGAACCCACGAACCAACGCAACAGTTGGTGTACCCTGCAAAGCGTTCGAGTGACGGCCGGTAAACGCAGCGCCATTAACCGCGTCCGGTGATCATTTGGAAGGATACGGCGACCAATGACTTCCTAGAAAAGTGGGAGTTTTGAGGATTTTTTAGTCCGTGTGAAATCTCGATCACGTAACTGCATTGGGCTACACAGGTGGCCGTTTGCGTTGGTGGCGGTGGCAGTTTGGACAACCTAACAGATATATCAAGATTCGAGGTTGTCCATAAAGGATAACGTGCCTC
>JBBMKB010083308.1:0-12192 GCA_037833945.1 Alaria marginata
GTGGGTGAGTGGTTAGGTGGGTGGATGGATGGGTGGGTAGGTAGGTAGGTGGGTGGGCGGGTGGGTAGGTAGAGGGTTAGTGTGTGGAAGAGGCAGGCGGTGGTTAGAAAGGCGTCATGCACTCTCCCTGCTCGGTTAACCCTACTACTACTGCAAAAAGAGCATCCAGCTCTGACAAACATTCTTCCTTTGTCGGCCGCCGAAACGTGGGTGCAAGCTGTAAAAAAAACTAATAACAGGCAACTCCCGTAGAGGTCTTATCTGAGAGACACTTTGCGTAAGAGATCTCGACACTTCAATGCAGGGTCAACGGTAAACATAAAATCTGCTCGGTGCTTCAAATCTGGGAGGGGGGGGGAGGGGGGGGGTAAGAGGGAGCGGCAGGACGAGGAGTGCGGCACTGCAACGCAAACACCAGGGATGTAGCAACCCTTTGCTCTTTGGTCGCCGTCTTGAAAACACCGATTGGTACGCATAGACGGCCTCTGCCGCGTGCGGGGTCAAATCTTTCCCGGTCTATGATACGCCTGCGACATGCTCCCGCAGCCACACCAAACCCACGCCTTCGGCGTTACTGCTTCTAATTTCTCAACAAGTCACGCGGAGCGACTCCCTGTTGCAGATTCGCCCGACAAATAAAACAGCATGAAGACAGACGCGAGAAGAACCGCAAAAGTGATGCGATCCCCACCGCAATTCAAGCATTCAGCTTGCGCTATAGACTAATATCTGAGTATCGACACTGGCCGGGTTCACAGAGGGGAACTTTTGAAACATATCAAACAATGTACAGGCAGTGCGGCGTTTTTTTGCTCACCTCAAGCTGCTCGGGGTCGAGGTTGGCCATCATCTTGGGAAGGAACATCATCATGACCATGGAGCCGATCATGATGATGGTCATCGGGCTCTTGAACATCCCGCCGATCTTCATCGTCTCCCTCTTCTCGAAGTGATTCCTAAGCCGTTCACGACACAAATCATACGCACGAAAAGAAAAGACACGTCATGCAACGCAACAACGAAACAAAATGATTTAAAAAAGGGCAACGGAGGCAAACAACAACAAAAAACAAGATACTAGGGACCAAGCCGTTGACGACACAAACCATACGCCTAAAGAAAGGACACGTCATGCAAAGCGACAACGAAAAAAAAACTAAAACAAAAAGCACAGGGCAAATAAAAAAAACAAGATGCAAGGGACAACAAAGTCGAGACGAAAATGGAAAAGGAAGGGTGGCGGGGAAGGGGGGGGGGTCGATCCAACCGAGTACTATACCAACGGGACGAGCCGTGTTTACAAAGTTTGCATTGCTTCGACTAAATGGTTCAACATGTACCTGGCTGTAAGCTTTAGCCGTAGCCCTAACCCCGACCCCTCGGGAAACTTTTCGGAATGGAGTTATACTGAGTAAAGTGTGCGCACCATTCACCATTTTGTCGATGATGGAACACGCCGTGCACACTACTGAGCGGCACGACCAACCAAAAGAGCGCCACACATCAGAAATAAAACGCCAAGAACCAGACAGCAAGCCCGAAAGATCAAAACCGTGTCTGGCTAAAAGGTCTCAGCATTCCTGGCACACGCTCCACACTACGAGCACCCAACCATAAACACAAACCGCCACGGACACACTAACTTTAGCAGCACAAACCAACGCGGTTTCGGATTTTCGTTTAGTACCCATTTCCTTTCCAGCTCGTCGTTCTCGCAATCTACCGGCTCGTTTCACGAGCAGCTGGCAATCGACCGAGGTGATCACAAGACGATAAACACAAGCCAGATCCTTGACCAAAAGACCGCCAATAAACATACAAAAAAACAGCAAAAAACGACGCGTGCTGCGGCAGAGGTCTGTAGCACTAGCACTGTAGCATTGTAGCACTTTCTGGCCGCAAGGTTTCTGAATAACGGGGCACGTCAACCAAGAAACTACCCACCCTTTGGCGGTGGAAGCACGTGTAATTCGATTCGGGTTTCCGGATAACGAGGCACGTCAACTAAGAAACTATCCACCCATTGGCGTTGGAAGCATGTGTAATCCGATTCGATTATGCCTGCTACTAGTCCAAGCAAGTGTTCATCGGTTTAAGCGTACATATTTTTGGGTCAATGCCAGTTTTTCGGTGGGACATATATAGAGCTCCTCAAGTGAGGAAACCTCAGCAATAATTAGGTGCACCCCTACCGCACTATTAATAACAGCACTACTATTAGTAGTACTAGTAGCAGCATGTGTCAAAAACACTAATCAGATCCTTTGCCAAAGGGCGCCAGTAGGCCAACACCAACCAGATCAATCGCCAAAGGGCGTCGGACGGCAAAAAAAACAACTACATCCTTCGCCAAAAGGGCATCAAATGGCCAACACCAACCAGATCCTTCGCCGAAAGGGCGTTAATAAGGGTCCGACGGTTCCACCGTCAGAGGGTCGTGATCCCCCGTCTCTTTGGGGCACATAGTGTTCTTACTGTTGAAGGGGCCGAGCCGCGTCTCCTGACAAACCCAAGGGAAAGCTCCTACAACATTCGTAGGGCTTGGGGTTTCGACTATACGAGTAGGCGTGTTGGTTCCGGAGATATGGTATCCACATTAAAACCCCCTTAGAACTGCACCCACGGTTTGGGGGACAAACTACTTAGAAGTGGTGTGGGGTAATTGTTGCAGCTCGAAAAGGGTCAAAATGGTAAACACAACAAGATTATTCGCCAACAGGCGGTCATACTGCCAACACCAACCAGATCTTCGCCAAAAAGGGCGTCAGATGGCAAACACCGACCGGGCTCTTCGCTATATCGTCTCCCCCAAACATCAAAAACAAATATTGTCTTGAAATAGTATTAATTATTTTAATTTAACCCCACCCCCCTATATATATATATTGGGATATCATCCCCCCCAAACATCAAAAATAAATATTGTCTTTGGTGTGAGATGGAGATCGACAGACGGAGACGGAGCAAGTCCTGACTCACCACTTGGTATGGGCGGTCAGGAGAATCGGGTGCACGGCCTCCTTCCGGGCGGCGCCGGGGTACTGCCGGGGGAGGTACACGTCGTCGCCATGCGAAATAACGACGGACCGAGTTCGAGGCAAACAGACGATAAGACAGGCAGGACGAGAGCAACGTGGAGCAGGCGAGCAGGCGGCCGAGCACATGCGACAGACATGCAGACAAATGGAGAAACGTCAGCCATGCAGACGACACGCCTTACGATAAAGGCACCAGTTTTTTGTAAAAATCAAATTGGCTGACGGGGGTTCCTCAAGTGAGGAACCACCCAATATCGTTGGAGTAGCATTTTCTTTTTACATTGATACCCAGGCCATGGGATTGATTGTTCATCGGGTTGCACTTGAAGGTGTTTCGAAAATGAGTGTTTTGGTGAGGTATATAGAGCCCGTCGAGTGATGAGCTTGAGAACCTTTGGGGGCACCCCTACTGTAGCATTGCGCCAGACGCGCAGAGGCGATCGCCAGACAGGTAGAGGCATGGACACACATAAGACAGTAAGACACATCGATAAAACATCAGACACGCAGACACGCAGACAAATAGACAAACATGCGCTGTACAAAAAATATCATTTTTTACTTGACATACAGCATAGAGGGATAAAACGACGAAGACAAGTGACGACTACCGATTACACCATTGACCACAAAAAGCAGCGCGGGCTGCTGCGTCTCGTTAACTGCCTCACGAAAAATGTACAGGATCGTGCGACACGCACGCCGCACGAGTACTTACTATACTGCTGCGCGAACACGCGAATAACACACCAGGTACCCAGTAGGGGTCCCCCAGTAAAACGGTGGGGTGCCAGAACAATATGACCGCCTTATTGGAGGAAGCCGCCTTCTTCATTCCAGGTTATGAGTGCAATTTCCCAGTCGCGCCAAGCGACTGTGACCGCCTTACATCGGGATATCGCCTTACTCAGACCGCCTTATCGGGGGACCTCTACTGTACCGGTACACCTCTCGTAATACCGCACTCTTCAAGGTTTTGTCCCCCAGAGAGCGAAATATTAGGGCCCTTCATATCGGAGAAAGCTTTGCCGAAAAACTCCAAGAATGTACGTAAAAGAAAACAAAAGCTTGGTTTCCAATTCCGAGTACATGCCAGAAAAACTGGAAACTCGGGAATATAAGTTTTCCATGTTTTTTTCCCTCTGTTAATATTCCAACTTTATGACGAAAAGCCTCCCTAATTCGGTACAACTTTCCAAAATACTTCCAACATTTGGAAGTTTTGGGGAAAAATAATTTTCGGTAAGAATGACCATCAATCGCAACCAAATAAAAAAATAGGAGTCGTACTACTGTGATAGCAGTCACGAGAAGTCGGACTATCATCGAAATCACGAGCGGTCGTAACCACGATAGTGGTCGTACTGTGAGATGATAGTAGGCACGTGGAAGTCTCACCTTGTACGCGTATTCGATGGCAAGTATGCCGGTGGTGCTGTCACGAAGCATATGATATACCAAATATAGTGAGGGTAAAGCAGAGTAGTTGTACGACGATATGATATGATAGTAATGACGAGGAATCGTTACCTTGAATTCGATGGCAACGATGCCGGTGGTGCCGTCACAAAGCGTTATCATATACCGGTAACAGGTATAATACCAAAAAAGGATATTATTAATAATAGTAAAGCACAGCAGTGGTCGTACTATGATAGCAAGTATACCTTGTGCGTACAAGCTTCCCCTCCAAGAAGTTCCTAGGGAAGTGGCGCAAGAACGAAACGAAAAACATCCAACACTAACACTGACGTATTTCGTAGTTTTACATTAAAACGTGCTCTAAATAAACAAAGGTTTTACATTTAACCGCGGTGGGTACTGGAGGGTGCTGTAGTGCTGGACCCAAGGGGTCGCATACCTTGTATTCGATGGCAATGATGCCTGTGGTGTCGTCCACCTTGATCTTGACGGCGCTGTAGTGGAATGTGGTGGACAGCACCTCCAGGAGGTACACGCCCGGGGGCACATCCTGAAACGCAAAGGACCCGTCCCTCGACGTCATGCTCGTCCGCTGCCCGCCGTTTAACACCACCTGAAGTTTTTTAGTTTTCGTTTTTTTTTTCGTTTTAGTACGGGATACGAGAACAGAGGGGGGTACGAATTAAGAGAGCTCGATTTAAGAGGAACAACGACTGAGAAGAGAGTTCAAATAGCCTGGCACGGGCATGCTACATATACAAACTACGTGTTATCCATTCCGATTTTAAGATAAGTAGCGGTTTAAGAGAGGTCTACTTAGACTGAGACACCCCTCTCTGAAAACGTAGCCCTCCCTGTATAATATTTTACAGTAGTATATTTCGGGTGGCTCCCTCGCCACAGCAGCACACACGGTTGATATGTGACGGGTGTTTTTGTGGTCTACCTCACAGATTAAAAAACAAACTTACTTACTTTGGTAACATGGTACGAAGTGCCAGGTATTTACTTTACAATAGTAGCATAATACAATTTAGGTGTGGTGTGTGTGGTGTTCCACAGCGGGAGGCGTTCGTTACCTTGGTGGTGGGAACGATGGACCGATCCGGCATGGCCAGGTTTCCTTTGATTACCTCAGACCGGGCTCCGCGACACCTGTCAAATAAAATAAAGAAGCACCGGGTTAGGGTGTCACCATCATCGGAGATAAATAAAAACAAAAAAAAGGCAAGGGTATTCGTGAGTCAACCAGTCAACGTCGCTGCTGCTTCGATCGCTCTGGGCCGTGGAGCCGTGTACCGTATGCCACGGAAGAAAGCATACCCGCCTTAGTAACGCACCCTCCCACATGAGCCCACCCGGTGGTGTTGTTTGTGGTTCGTTTCTCGGCCGTCCCTCTATTACCGAGGGTACGTTGAATATCACACCCCCTGCGGAGGTGCGCCTGAAAACAGCATCAAACTCCAAATGTATCACACCACCTGGTACATGCCATTCACCCACAACACGCACCGGTATGGACATCAGCATAGAGGCAAATGCTGCGCTCCACCAAAGTGGGCCGAACGAGTCCGCGGCCTCGACCCCACCGGTGCCTGTTGCTCACGCGCCTCGAGAGACGACCACGTCATTTTTTTCCGGGGTTAGCCCGCTTACGTTGCCGGTACTGGTACTACCCGTACCGCGTCTGCTACTAGTCTTCTTACTGTGCCCCAAGCCCCGACTATCGGTACCGGTACTGATAGTAGTTCGGTGGCAAATCACGGAACTTGCCACGTGCCGTTGTACCGGTATCTCGAAAACAAACCAGTGCGCAATGCTACGGCGGTGTACTGTTGTTCTGAGCGTCGGCTGGAAGCAAAGGTTTCATGTGATCATGGCAGCAGTTTGTTTTCAGCGGGTCAAGGGCCTCTGAGGTGCAATCCTCTGGAGTTTATATATCGTTGAATACCTTTGGTACCGGTAACTAGGGCATACGGTAACTAGTGATTAGGGCTCCGGCGCCTGTTGCGTGAAGCGCGACATGAGATGGAAGGTATGTTGCGCTCAAGCGCCGCAGGCGTATACACGTATAGACCCTCCGCAGGAGAGCCCGGACGGCCGCCGGAGGCAAACAAAAGTGATAATTGCGTGAATGTCCGCCCGAAAACTACCTCACAAAGTGCATTTAGACGCCTATAACATTTATTTCGCCTACAGCAAAAATTAAAAAGGTGCCTCAATTTTCTTTCCCGCCGCCCCCGGCGAGAAGAACATCCCCAACTGATTTTTCGACTGCGCCCAAAACAATTGCGCCGCGCGAAACCGCAATCGGGCACCTGTTGCGCTAAGCAGCAACTAATACAGACCCGAAAGTTGCGCCAGCGCAACAGCTAATTAGTGCCCTGCCGGTAACCGTTCTCCGGTATCGCAGCTAGGCGGGGATATTTGCTGTCATCTCCAGGTTCAAGCGTTGGCCTTGCCATCACCGGCGTTGCGTGGGAATGGCAAAGGGAGCTGGTTTCAGACCAAATCTTCTCACGTGTTAGCGCACCCCTTGTTATCGCACCCCTTGTTACCGGTACCCCCCCCCTGGCCGTCGAACCCCTTGCTATGACACCCTCTGCAATCTGGCCGAGGTCTGTGAAGGCCTCTCGGCAAGCAGTAATACCGTTAGCACACACCCTCGATAGCACGCACCCTAGCTGCGGGACTCCCGTGTATGTTGCTTATCAACGGGGATGCGTTAGGTAGCACACCCCTCCGACAACCGCACACCCGGTGATAACATTTTTTAAGGTCAAAATGTTATCACCGTGGTGTGCTTTCTTCCGTGTTACCAGGTATATAATACGGTAAACGACTTACAGTAGTTCTGCTTCGACAAAACGGTTAGAATACACTCGACTCTACTCTGTAGCTGTGCAGTCTACTGGTATACGACTTGGTCCAACTTCGACTAAACGGTTGATGTTAACTGGTACCATACTAAATAGTTGACTCTAAACCCTAACCCTAACCCTAATCGTGTAGCGCGTGAACTACAGGAGTACGCGCTATATACCCTTGACGAAGAGCAGATTGCGTGTCTGATGAGAAAGAGCAACGGAAATCTCGGAAAAAAGAGTGCTACTATGCCCCCCCCCCCCCCTCCATCAATCAGACCAACAACCGGCTGGAACGTTTTTCTATCCTGTACGTATCATA
This sequence comes from Alaria marginata, assembly GCA_037833945.1. Lineage (NCBI taxonomy): Eukaryota > Phaeophyceae > Laminariales > Alariaceae > Alaria > Alaria marginata. The sequence continues at coordinate 7,647 of JBBMKB010083308.1, forward strand.
TGTACCAGTCCTGCCTTCTTGCAGCGCGATTGATGTTTATCAGTGGCACTTTAACGATGGATTTGCGCGAGTGCCGCCGGTGGCACATTTATCCACTCCCCAGTCTCCCAGAATCGTCTTTCAGGGGTCAAGAGTTAGGAGTAATTGTAAGCCAAACATCTCTCGCCTACCACTGTTGCGTATATTATACGTAGTCTCTCTTTAGTACAAGAAGAGCAACACAGCAGCACAGCAGGGAAGGGGAGATGCGCAATGTGCTTCCTCCTTGTCTCAAGTCTGACTTCCCTTTGCCCCGCGTTGGGTTCGGGAAAGGTACAGCAGCACGAGCTGCCACTACTGGCACTAACGTACAGCAACAGCGCGACAGCGACAGCATCCACTTCTGAAGGCCTATGATGAACCCACGTACCCACGTTGTGTACCGGTATATATACGAAGCAGCCGTTGCTGTAGATCTACACTGCCCAACAGCTTGAGAAGAGCACACCAATAACAGACGACACACCAAGACTGCTCTGCTGTGCGGACGAAGCCAAGCGGAGGGAGAAGCAGGGAGAAGAGGGAGTGTTCGCAGAGAGCGTTTCGATGAGAAGAATAACGTACGAGCCCAACCAGACTCGATTTCTAGCGTGTTCAGCTGTAGCTCACATTGCCGATATAAGCACGATAAGAAGGGCGCCCAGCCCTCTCCATCGTGAAAGCATCTCCGCCAGTTTTCGCTCCTGTCTCTTCTCTCTCGGCTGCCTGCTTGCCTGTTGGGTTGCGCTGGTTGGTCCATCGTTCGGCCTACGGCTACGATACCCTACCCCGGTTCTCCACTATAACACGGCCTTCCATGGCACTACAAAACTTTGCGACATTTCACTTTTTCTGCAACTCACAGCGCAGGGCTTAAGCAAGGCCCAACTCTTGGCTCGGCTTCGCCTGGGTTGCAAGGTGAGCGAGAGTAAAACAACGACTATGTAGCACGTATGCATATTATCATACCCTCATCTGCCAGGATTGCATCCACGGTGTTTATACCCTGCGCTGTGTTTCGCCTACGTTTTGCAGACTGCATTTCTTGTTCAAAAACCCCAGAACCCTCTTGAATCTTGAACGTACCGGTACTCTACCAGAGGCAGGCATGAGCGATGAAAGAGGTGCGAGGTGCCTTAGGGCATGATCCCACAAGGAAATCAAAATCAACGGAGGCCCTAGCAGCGAGAGCTTGAGCTTGGACATTCCACCCTACTCTGCGCCCGAAGCGCTGCCTCGTGCGTGATCCGCAAAGGCCAACGCGCGCGGCCGAGGCCAACGCGCGCGGCCGAGGCCGTCGCGATCGCCACCCGTAAAAATGCATTTTATGCAGTACCGCATGATATGACTGACTACTTGTATTTCAGCATTTCATATTCGAAGTCAGCGCGGAGAAACCCAACGACCTCGAGCACGCCTGTTGCGACTGCGCTGGTGCCGCAGATACTGCCGTGCGGCTCTGTCTGTGCTGCTGTGCTTGAATACTGCTCTGCTGCTGCGCTGGATGCTGCGCTGCTGTTGCTGTGCTGAGTATTGCACTGTTGCGGCTGTGCTGAATACACTACCGGCCCTCTCATAAGAAGGAGCCCCACAAGAAACTCAGCCTAAAAATTACGGGGAAATAAGAAAGTCGACAGCTGTTATGCTGAAGTTAGAGAAGGACATACACATTCTCTAAATAAGAAACCCAGCCTGAAACCATATCTCGGTTTCTTATCAGAGGGCCGGTGCTGTACTGCACTGCGAACTGTGCTGAATGCTGAGTGCTGCACTACTACTGTTTATTTTATTTTATTTCTTGTTCTTCTTTTATTTCTTCCTTGCACGTACATAGCTCATGTTCCGCCCCCGCATTCATTGCGTTCGGCACTGCATGGCCAAACCACCTGTATTTGTGTTATCTCTGTTTTGTCATTTGTGACCACAGAGCTCTGTCTCTCTATCCTTTATCATGCTGTATTATTAATAGTAGGAGGAGGCATCGGCGCGGACACTACGAGTATTAATCGTTGTACTGGATGTATCTCAGATGGCTGGAAAAGTCAGTTTAATGTGAGGAACATACCGCTGCGTTGAATGCCACTGCAGCTTGCAGCTTACCAGGTCCCAACCGGACGATGGCGTTGCGGACTCTGTGGATCCTGGACTCTCCCGGCCATGATATGCCCCGTCATGTTCTGAGCCAACCCTCGCACGGGAAAGGGTCGACTGCTTCACAGAACACAGAACCGATAGCGATCGTATTGCACGATCGTATCATATGATAGTGTGTCACCTTCTGTAGCTGTAAATACCTGGTATGTAGGCAAGGCATGATACCAGGGATGATCACGCTATTACTACTAATAATAAGAGGTTGGCTTCGAAAGCTCGGTCTCATCTGTTCTGCCTTGAATCCTTGCTCTAAAAATATATGCCCACCCCTATGGCCTTCGTATGGAAGTAAGCCCGTCGCCCCCATGGTTCAGTGGTTAACCTCGAAAACTGCTAAGGTTGGAGTAGTCAGGGTTTCGAATCTCTGTGCGGAGATTTTATTTCTTGTGACACCAACTGCGGAAAGCGCTGGGTAGCGTGAGTAAGCACAATTCGATTCAAGTCGACGAGGGAAGAAAGTGCTGAACTCTTCTCGCGATAAAAACGAAGGCGCGTACCGTAGTGGGGAGGGGGGAGGAGAGCCTACTTAGAGACCCCGGATCTGTGTCACGTCTAGGGAGGGAGAAGGAGAAAGAAAAGTGCAAAGATAATAAATGGGATGATTTAAAAAACAAAAAAATTACAAGGAAAAGGATCCTTCCTGGCATAGCCCATGGGCTGGCCCACCCCTCATCTTCTGCTCTGGCGCACGCCAAGTACGGCAGTACAGCACCACCAAACACTGTTTATAAACTACTGCTGCAGCCAGCACACCATGCACACGTGACCATCGCCTTGTTTTTTCATGTGTTCCCCTGAAAAGGAAGCGTGAGCATTCACGCATTACATCATTGCCTCAAGAGCCCGCAATGCCTCTCCAGCGAAAAGCCCGGTGGCCAGCGAATGTGCTGTTGCAGGGGGGGGGGGGGGTACGATTCAGGAGAGGGTGTGTCAAGCCAAGAAGACCTCTCTCTCTTAAACCGGTACTTCTCTTAAATCGGAATTGATATTATGCACCAGGTAGCTTTCAGTATATGCCCGAGCCAGGCCATTTGATCTCTTCTTAAATACCTGGTACCTGGTAAGGGTTTCTCTTAAATCGAGCTCTCTACAAATCGTACCCCCCCCTTTTACCTTGTATTTTGGGTCATACATACTTTTACTTTCCGGCTGGGCTCGTCAGAGGTTTTACTCCCGGCGACCTTCTGGACAAGCCGTGGTGACACAGGTGTCTTCCCTTCTCCCCCCCGGTACTCGCCTTCATTTTTATCGCGCATAAGGTTCAGCTTTCCCACTTTTCAGCTTTTTAAGCTCGGCGATTTTTGCATCTCGAATTTCACCAACTCACGCGCTCGCGCTTTCGGCTTGTCGATTTTGTAAGAAATAGTCCCTTGCGAGACCTAGATGATATGTTACGGGGGACAATAGGAAATAGCAGAAAAATAGGACCCACGGTACACACAAAAACTAAATGTTTCCCTATTTTTAGTAACAATATTTGGTCCTATTTACTATGGTCCCCCGTAATAGATCGTCATCTGTCCCATGTGTGCAACTTGCATCTCGTTTTTGGGACGCATTGCTTGGAAATTGAATTGGGTGTCTGCGGCAGGCACTGCTGTTATCAAACAGAAATACTTATTACGCCGCCACCCTGCCGACGATTGCGCTGGGTTTCAAGTATCGGCTGGTGTTGTTATTGCACCAGGCACTTTTCTGGTTGTTCTTTCGCCGCTGAAAAGCGCGAGAGCGCGAGTTCGCAAAAAACGATGAAACTCGATGAGCAGTGGGAATGCTGCACCCTATCCGCGATAAACTTGAAGGCTAGTACCGGGGGGGGTGTACTCATTTCTTGCATAGCCGCAGTCATAAGACCATAGACCTTCGCATCCCTACGATGCCGGGACAGAGCACGTCGGGTTTTCACCGACCAGGCAGACATCGCGTGCACCAGGCGCAAAGCGCCGTGAGGTGTTCGGCGAATCGCATGCAGGGTGAGCTGCATGCTACTAAGAACCCCTCGCAAGGCGGATTTGCGCATCTTGTGCGTACTTTCTTGCATCTGGATGACAGCTTCGAATGGATTTATTTTGTTTCTGGTAAGGCCACTTCCTGAGACAGCAATGATGTATCTGCCTCGTGGGTGCCTTACCATATGCACACTACGTGATATCATCCCACTTGCGCTGAGTTAAGGTTTCCCACTCTGCACAAAATTATCTAACTCAACCACCATCTCGGTTACCGCCAAAACATAAAAACGAGAAAAAAAAGATGATACCCTGGTTGTCTAGCTCACGTAATGAGAGGCGTATATTTCAGCGTCGTTGCTAACCGACGCCAATCCCGGGGGGGGTGGGGGGGGGGTGGGGGGGAAGACGACACCTATGACCAC
>JBBMKB010083319.1:0-12189 GCA_037833945.1 Alaria marginata
ATACCACCCCGGGTGATAAAAATCCAAAACCCAAAATATTATCACCGGGGGTGTGGTATACACTGTCATATACGGTACACACCATTATCACCACCGAGCAGGCTATATGCCGGGGGCCAAGCACGATATTCGTTTTTCGGATTTGTTTGTCTTCAATTTAGTGTTAGAACGGCTATCTCGCCCAGTTTTGGATCGATTTCGATTTTGACCGAAGTTTTGGAGATACGATTTTCACTCTACTGGGACTGTTTGAAAAAATATATAGTTGGAAAGGTATATGTTGAAATAAGTATGAAATATTTATTATATGGAATTTAAGGTTGGATAATAGTAATAAGGATGCCACTGGGAACGGCGTTCAAGCCTGCAAATGCCCCCAAAATGGATAAGTCTACGTGCCCCCTGTCCCCGTTTGTTTGAAACACGTCGAAAAATAAAATATGGACCGGAAATCCATTGGACGGAATGGGACGTAAATATAAGGAACAGTTGATTTTCGTTTTTTTATTCAACCGGTTCTTATATTTCGCCCACATCTAGTATCATGCATGACGATTATTTTTATCCAAAGCCTCACACCAGGCACCCCTTCCCCAGCCGCGCTTTCTTCGCCGATGAACGCCAAGTCGCGACGAGAGTCGGCAGCCCCGACCCCTCACAGTCAAGGAGACCTGTTATCCCGGGCGCTTTCTGCATGCGCACACGCTTCCAGCTCGCTAGCAGGGTGTTTGAGGATGCCAGCCAAAGGTCGCGGAGCGAGCATGAGATTATTTTTGGACGGGTATGTGAGACACGTTTTCTCTATTGTACCATGATGTTCGGTTGCTTATACACCCGCGACAAACAATCGCAACAAACGGCACACGAACGCAACCGAGAGGCCCGTTTCTGCGCGAGCAAGGCCCGTCTCTGCACCCGGCTCCCCTCCGTGAGCTCGACCGGACGAGGCGTCAGGCCGGCCGCCCCACCAATTGCTCGAGGCCCTTAACACGCCAGGGTGCGCCGGAGTCTGCGTCGGTCTCGCGCTCGCCCGATTTCACGACTCGAAGTTGGGCGCTCCGACCCGAGGCTGTGCTCCCCCGCTTACTCTAATTCCAAGTGAAGTACGATTTGAGCCGCAGTCGAGCCCCACCTTGCCGCCCCGACCCCTCAGAGACCGCGGCCCCACGCGGCGCGAGACCGAGCGCTCCCCCCTGTGTGGGCCCGACTCCCTAGAGCCACGCCGAAATCCGGGGATAAGCACCGGACGATACAAAAGACATACATCATTGCCGCTAAACGTTGTTTGTGGAAAAAAATACAATACAAAAATATTACGCGAAACGTACGTAAAGTTTTCAAAAGTGTTATCGAGGTCTCGACCAAATCATATTATTCTCCCGGGATGTAGCACGTTGTTGCGAAAACGTTTTGAACTTCCTTTGTTTTCCAAAAGTCTTTCTCGCACACACAACACGTGTGATATCTAAAGATCGCCATGATTCTTTTTTTCTTACCCAGACACACTTCGTAGACAATAGACAGTGGCCACTGCAACATTAATGGAACATGGTGCAATGGACAGGGTCTCTATTTGTCAGCAACTTCTGTCGTATGTTACATTCCCCTAATATATGGTGGCCTGCGATTGCCATCGACGGAGGCATTGAACGATCGACTTAAGTGGACAGAGTCTGACGACAGATGAAGGTCCCGAAACTAGCAGAGACAAACAGCTTCTTGAGTATCGCGGCATCTTCCAAACACAAGGGTGTTATTCATCTCTCGGATAAACAGTGGTTGTGCAGTAGCTTCGACATTTAGTCGGAAGATACCTTGGTATTTTGGTTCCAGCAGATATTTGTAGGTGTAGCACGGGGATGCTCTTAATAAGAGATAGCTCCGCTATATAAAACGATAACCGCCTTGGATGCTTGCTAAAGGTCGCACTTTTGGGCCAAAGTATTTTCAGGATGACAAGGCTCCTGAACCCAAAATCGTCGGAACGTCAGTCTTTTTGTGCCAAAAGAAGAGTGTTTTGTACGCCTGGGCCACGGCTTAGTTCGTTTGATTACACTTTGAGCTTGCCACAAATGAGTTCTTGGGTGGCGTATAGAGCTCCCCACGTCAGGAGTCTCACCAAAACAAAGGCGCAACCTTACCGTAGCAGGTGTCATTGACCATCACTACGTATCGATCCAGCGACAAACACCAAACGACAGACCCTGTTTACTACGACGAGGACGCCATGAGGCGCTCGGAACGGAAACCAACTGGGCTGGGAGGCAATAACGACCAGAGATGACGCAAGACATGTTGCTCCTCCCCACTAACATGTGCACGAGGCGCCTCTACAAAAAATGTCCGGCGACCAATTGTTCCAACAATAAACATATTATAAGGCACGTCCTGTTGCATGCTGCATACCAGCAAAAACTTTGTCAGTAAGCAGGCCATTCAGAAGAATGCATAGTCCTCACATCCAGGGAAACACGCCATTGAAAAACCAACGTTCGTACCACCACAACCACCGCCACAACAAAACATGTATGGCCGTGCTTCATTCTTTGCATGCGCTACGAAAACAGAATACGATACAACTGCCAGCACAACGGTTCACGCGCACGCAGATTTTTCAGTTTTAGTAGTCTTCGTTCCAATAGGGGCACCCGTTTAGCCTTGCCCAATTCGCAACCACACCCTGCTCGCACCCCTTGGCCTCCGAATACGTATGTTCATCCCATGGACTACCTTCTGCCCGGACCCACTGCAGTATATCCAGGCGACCCCCAGCTGCTGCATTCGAGCAGGTTATTTCGTCCCAGGGGCAGTCGTGGCCCCGTGCCCATTTAAGCAGATCAAAATGTCCCTCTCTAGGCGCCTCGCTACACACACCACTATCCCAGGCGAATCCTTCCCCTCGAGCCCACTTAAGCACGTCTAGCTTCTCTCCCCTTGCAGCCGCGCTGCGCAAATGTTCCTCCTCCAAGATGCCGGGGGTAGCCTCCATCCGTTGGAGAACGTCAACGTGCCCGAATCATGCGGCCGTAAAAACGTTTTCGTCTTGCCAGGTGCAACCGCTTGCCAGCAACCAATCATGCATATCGAGGTCGCAGCCTTCAATAACCCTAGACAACGATCGCGAGTCGTGGGGGCAGCCTTGGGCCACAACCCATTGCAGCAGCTCCAGGTGTCCACCTGCGGCGGCCATGTTCGTCGTGTGCGATGTCCAATCGGCACCATTACCCTTCGCCCACTGAAGCACTTCCAGGTGTCCACCGGCGGCTGCACCTGAGCAAGTAGAATAGTTCCACGGGCATCCATTAGCTCGAGCCCATTGAAGAATACCGAGGTGACCGCTGGTAGCAGCCGAATTGCACGTTTGGTGGTCCCAAGGGCAGTTCTTGGATCGTGCCCACTGCAGGATCTCGATATGCCCCGCACTCGCGGCCTCATAGCAAGTACGAGTGTCCCAGGGGCAGCCGTTAATGTGTGCCCACTTCACAATATCGAGATGGCCGCCCCTCGCAGCCTCGCTGCTCGTTGTTATATCCCAAGGGCACTTTTCGGAACGTGCCCATTTCAGGATGTCGAAATGTCCTGCGCCAGCGGCTTCGCTACAAGTATAGCTGTTCCAACTGTAGCCATTAGCGCGCGCCCACTTTAGAATACGCAGACTACCCCCCGCCGCAGCCGCTCTGCAAACAGATAGGCGCCAAACACCGACTACGTTTACTACCCACTGAATCATGTCAAACTGATCCCGGGCGGCGGCAATGTAACACGCTTGCACGGACGGCACGCATCCGTTCACGTAAGCACACCGCATAATCTCAACACTGCAGTGTTCTACAATTTGATCGGAAACTAACTCTGTCCTCCTCAAGCCGCTGTCGAAGCTCCACTGCAGCTGAGACACAGACGTGTCGACAGTTATGGCCTTTGTGGTTTTCGCAAGCCTACCCCATGCGTTTCTCCATTCCTTCGATACACCGGCGAAAAATGCATGCTGGTTTGATAGGTGTTCTGCCAGCAAGGCCATAACGTCTCGGTTTTTCTGCAGCGAAAAGTCCACTCCAGGAGTATTTATCATGGTGGCTTCGGCATCCATCATAGGGTTCCTGCTTCAGAAAGTGGGTAAGACACCAATCGACGTATACAAAGTGAAATGTTATGTTTTGAGAGACTCTCCCGACGAGGCCACGGCAACCAGTCCATCCGTTTGCGGGCGGACAAGCCGCGACTGGGCACACCTTAACTCACGGGGCGACTTGACCCGACCAATTCAAGTAAACTAAAAACGAGGTGTGTAACATGTTCTATTTCTTGTGCCGTCTACTGTGAATCCGAAAGGATTAAAACGCTACACGACCAAAAGCGGTTACACCGTGTCCGTTTACAAGCAGAACAATGTTCGGCTCGAAATATGGTCGACGACACACCCCACGACCAACGGATCCGGCAACAAATATATCGCACACGTGTTTCAGGAAGAACGACCCAGCTACGCACGTACTAGTCTGGTCTGATTTGTTTTCAGCTCCTTTAGGGCTTTGCCGTGGATGAATTAAACAGTTGTTGTGGTTCAACTAAACACTTCTGTCTTGTTGCAGCCTGCTGATGAGGCCACCAACTTTGTAGGTTCAATTGTTTCCAAGCCCATTCGCCGTTCGCTCCTAGACTAAAATTACCTTCTATTTGACCGTTTACCGCACCTAGGGCCTAACACGTCTACACCAAAAGTGCAAAATCTTAGTATACGACACGTATTCAAACCATACACCTATCACATGACAATTGTCCACTGTGTTCGGCTGGGAGGGTAGGAAATATGTACAAGGTTTCACCAAGCACAAAAACCGGGCTGGCCATGAGAACACGGATAGAAAATATCCTGCCTCCGCTTAGTACCGTCATCCCACTCAAGCTTGGCCCCATCCGTACCTTGACCCTGGAAACTACCTGGGGCACTGCGTAATTTATGTAGTAACCATCCAGTAGTGTGACTAGAAGGGGCTAATTTTTGGAATCGGGTAGGACATGTTTTAGGCCAATCGCCTGATGTCTCGTGGGGTCAATTCCAAGGTGTACCAGGGTGTTTCCGCCACAAGCGGGTACACCCGTATGTTGCTATGGCCAACCCCAAAAGGAGCCAGGAACGTCGCGGCATCTTGAACGACTTAAAGGTGCTCCTCAATACATGTTTACACACTACATACTCATGTTCTACCTTCCACCCTGAAAGCCGACCCCATGAGGCGGCCCAACCACCAGGAGAAGAAACAAGAGAAATAAAAAACACAAACGTCCAACAAAGTACAAGGTATTCTATGATGTGGTAACACTGCCGTTACGAATAAAATGTGCGCACCTGATACTCCCTTCAGGGCGATCGCTTTCGGAGGCGTTGACCGGCAGAATCGACATGGTCTGGGAACCATGGAAAGGGGCACGATAAGTATGCATTAGAAAAACCACAAAGTAACAAGAAAATAAACAATCGTACAAGACAGGACAGGACCGTGCTCGACGCGGTACGCCCCATGAGGCGTACACGCACAGCATTGAGCGACAAGCGTCAAATAAGAAGTGCGGAGGCGGTGCGGCGAGATATGCGTCGTTAACATGGAAAACGAGGTGCATTTGGCGAATAATTTTGGGAAACAAGGATAGCGACTAGAAGGATGATCGGTCGAAAGGATTGCAACTGTATCCTCAGATAGAGGCCGTCCTTGTTGGTTTAAGCAAAAACAAATATGGAATACGTTGCAAGTATGGGAGGAGGATAGCCTCCAAAACAAGTCTCTCCAATCAACCTAATATATATTTGCCGCCTGATGCCCACTTTTTGACTCAAAAATAGAGGTAAACTTTAAAGCCCGCTCTTAAAACTTAAAAGTGAAGTAAGTTATTAAAAAGCACTTTGTTTTCACCGCTTTCGACCAAATATGTTCTCGCATACCTATGATATCAGGCCGCACAGAGCCGATGCGCACACCATGTACATATTGTACGTCAGCTTCGAATTCAACCGGTCCGACAGTCGGTCTAACAATACTAAGTTTTGCAAGCTGCATATAACGTCTGTCGCACCGGTTAAATATTCGTTTGCCGTGAAGTACACCGAGGTCAGTGACTCGTGAAGCCCCTGATGCTTCCGTTTTTTAAAACAACGTTATAGATGCGGCGTATTGAGTTATGCAAAATAGGAGCCGCGCCATTTTGTTTTCCAAAAACAACGAAACAGGTACGGCCGTACTACTGCTGTAGTATCAAACGCAATACTCGTAACATATTGTGTGGTCGTAGAGAGAACAAAAAAACTTGTCTGCCTGCTGTGACTTCCCATGTACCATAGTAAGCTGTAGTACGTTTTCTTCTCCGCCGCGCTCCGTGCACGCTGCACGCTCGAGAACATAGCGGTTAGTATACCATTCGAAGGCTATATTCGAGGGGGGATAAACTTATCATTGTTCAACCAAACACAAGATGTCCGCACTATTTGACGACTCAACACTAAAATGAATCAGGTCTCCTCGTGATATCCGCGTTGGTTCAAGCTTGACACCGATCAGTACGTGGCACCTCGAGCAAGCAGGTGCGGGGTGCGGCCTGGAAAAGTAGCCTACGCGATAGCACAAAACTCCTGCTGTACATCGTCTGCGAAGCGGTCGCGACGGTCAGAGGCATTTGTATTTGATGACAATTGTTTTTAATAGCCAGGCCAGCCGTGATAGTTCATCTTCTTCCTGATAGTTGAGAACACTACAATCAATTTGTACGATAAACAATATGCGAGGCACTAAAGAAAGAAAACCACACACATAGTTATCTGGCGTGTTTTGGCATCTGGCAGTCAGGGCAGGAACGATTCTCGGTGTCTGCTTTATGACGTGACTGCTCGTCAAGAACGAAAATATACCAGATGTACCTGGTACCGCTGTAGAGAAACTTCGCTCGTACTGATTGCGCAGTACTTCTTTGTTGCAGTGGGATAAGCGATGTGCACTGCGATGGGCGATGTCTCCTTCACGTATTCATGATTACCGTCCAAATACGTAGGGTGGCGAACAGATCGGTTTCCCTTTCCTCGGCTCTCGAGTGTCATGTCGAGCTGAGTTATTTACATATAAGGTGCCGTGTCCTATATTTTTTCCTTCTCATGTCTAGCGGTACGGCTGGGGCCTCGCCGTGGTGAGACTATGCGTGTGTGAGTAACGTTAATTGTCGTTGCTACTGGAGCCTGCATTGCTTAATCGACAACACGGCCCCCGCTCTGTGCAGCTCCTGCTACTGCTGCTGTGTGACAGGTGCGGGGTTGATAAAAAGTGCCATCCCGGACGGAAACGTTAGCCCTGTTAAATTCACATATCAGTATATATTAATAGACAGTATTTACAATTATATTCGGATTGGTGTACGTCGTAAGATACCACACAACCCTCGTGCTGCAGTGCCTTCCTGCTATGCAGAATCAGGTAGCAGAAGGAAGAGTACAACAATATTATGCGCGTGTGGTCGCTGTGGCTGGGTAGGTTTATCAGAGCCGGCGATGTTTCACGCGACAACGCCACCAATACTCTGTGCTCCTGCTGCTATGTGACAGGTAAACGGTCGACGTAAAGTGCGACCTTGGCCGGAGATGCAAGGTCAGTCTGGTTTTAGTCTTAACGAATGAACGGTCGTTAGTATTTCACCTATATTGGTGTACAATGTATGATGTCACACAATACTGATGTTGTGATATTGTGTTTCGAAAAACCGCTAACGAAATACCAAGTAGACAGCAGGAGGGAACAATCAATCAGCACGGTGCGACTCTCACTGACAGCACATCAGCAGGACGTACCCGACTGATGTTTGTTGCTGTCGGCATTGGACTATGTGCCCTAAGCAACACATGCACTGCTGCTAGTATTCTCTGTGTCATTTGCGTGGCTTGCATGTACATTTAGCTCACATACGTGACAGGACCGAGGTCGATAACATGTACTAGTGCCAGTTGCCGCTATGGACGGAAACACTTTGGCGTCTTTTATTTACTCTTAGTAATTTATTAGTCCGTATATTTTAGACTAAATAACACGGCTTGCTGCTGCTTGTGTTGCTATTTTTTTTCGTACAGTATCAGTCAGACGGCACAAGTAGCACATCAGCGCAGCGTGATTCTTGCGGTGAGCACTCAGCAGTTCGTACGTGTCTAATTACCATTGTTGCCGGCATGTGCCTGTACACCATGACGTAACACGGACGATTCAAATTTGTGTGTCATTCGTGAGGCGTGCATGTACGCATTGACAATATAGGTCAAGACCTGTCAGCACAGGGGTCAATGATACGTTTCAGGTACCACGCTTCTAAGGATATGAACATTTTGACCCTTTTGGTGTATGATGAGTGCGCCAATGATTCCTATTAGCCCGTCGATTCCTAATAGCCCGTCTAAGAATCACGGCTTGATGCTCCTGGGGTTATGTTATATTCTGCTCTACAGTGGCTAGTATCCGGTAGACGACTGCAGCAGCACACAGTAGTGCAGCAGCGCTATGTCGTTCTCGCAGTAGGCAGTCAGCAATACGTACCAACCTGCTGTGCGTTGTGGTCGGCATTCGCCTATCCCTCGCGAGGCAAACGCGACGCTTAAACGTGATGGGTGACACGTGTGGCGTGCGTGTGAGCGTAGGTGATCTGGCTTCAGGACAAGATCAACGGCAACAACAACAACAACAACAACAACAACAACCACAGGGATACTGCTGAGATGTGGTCCAATGACCTAACGTACGCCTTTGCCGACTTTGGCCTGTGTATTAGGGGACATCGCTTTAATTCCGTTCTTCCGGAGCTACTCTAACCGCTTCCCGGAGGAGAACTCCGAAGCATTTATTGTTAATACTAGAGCTAGCTTCCGCTGAAGTTTCTATGACGGCCGATTATAAACGCCACATGGCAGTGCTTTTGCTTTCCAGTGTCACCATATATAACCACGTGTACAAAGTTTACTTCTCAAGTCCTTTGTGGAAACTCGCGAAGCCAGCGGTGGGTGTCAGCCCGCAGTGGGAAGCCTCGCTAGGGTAGAAGTCAGAAATCAAAGCGATTAGAGTCCATGGTGGTTGACACGTATATACATACATATCCACTCGTACATATCGAGGTCGTTTTTCGAACAATGCCCCTTATTGTTACAACAAGACCCCTATGCTGTACATGCAGCGCACTCGCTCAACCGTGCCTACTGCTGTCATATCATCAATGGCATGATACCGTATGAGGCATGATATGATACTGCAGCACATGTCATTGTCAACTTTCAGGAGAGGTTTTCGCGTCCGTTCGATTGAATTAGATCTCCTGTTGCTTACTTGCACCCTGCCGGTCCTGCTGTTGTACTGCAACACCAATGTGCCCTCACGTAGGCTACCCTACTGTACCTTCGACGGGCCCAGCGGCGACGTGAGTTGTAGTCTCATACTGCTGTATAACTGCTGTAACGACACGAGGTTCGAACAGACGTGGCCCTAACAGTTGAGTTGACAAATTTCACGGAGGCGATCGCGAGAGAAAATCGATCAATTGTAGAGCGCTGGGACATCCCACCGCTGAGTTTTTACTCTTTCGAAGCAACAAACACCCATCCAGGCACGTACTATGCAGCTCACGCCTGGATTCTTAACGGCGCAAGAGTATGTCGGAACTACCGCTTTTCTTTGGACCGGAAAGGCTCCGATAGCCGTCACTAAACTTCGCCAAATTTCTATACTTTCTCATTCGACAATCCTGCATCCAGCAGTGGCTAGCAGAGGAACGCAGGCATATTTGAGGGGGACACGAGGAAGACAGATGTTTCTCTCAAATATGCCAACACCCGAACAATAACCGCACCTGATACACACGTCGAGATGGATCACCACAGGCGAGGGCCACACAAAGGAATTCCAGCTGCTGGGTTGGTGTGGTACACCAAGGTTCCGTATGAGATAATTTGTGCGAACCTAGGGCCTCTGGCCAAAAAGGAGTTCCATGTTGTGCAGGAGGCCATTGAACAAGGGGATATGTTGAAATATCCAGAAACAACAGGTCGCCAGGTACGGCCGCCAGACCATGACAACAGGACCCGCGATTGCACCTGCGATTGCAACTTCCTTGCGGTGACTCGCCATGCTACGTGAACAAGCGTTGGTTACCGTTGTTAGGCACAAGCCAAGTTTCTTCCGCCTCCTTGCTTATCGGACACTACTGTACCTCTCTACTCGTGTCTTTTTGTCAGGTTTGACCGGTGACGTTATTGTCGTTTGGGGATTACTTCCCACTCGGGGTCCATCGACCTGCCCCGCCGCCTGTATGAATGGTGGCTGGGCCATGTTAAAAGAACTGGACGGCGTGTCCACAATATCCAGCTTATACATGGTGTCCAATACCCATGGGATATATTAAGAGAAAATAAAAAATACACTACAGCTGTGAGATCGATAAAAAGGAAATTTCGTCGAAACTCAGCTTTGCAAGCTGCGTGTGATACTTCGATCGCGCGTGTTACGGAGTGTGTAAAGACAAACAGACAGCTGTGGAATTCAGGACGCATAATAAACGAAGTAGAGCATGTTGTACCTATTCTATAATGCAAAGAGTATGTCAACCATTTTCTCGAATAAGTGGTAAGGTGCCCTCTTTAATAGGCGTATCACATATCGTACATGCGACTTGTAGTTGTGTAACTCTCTTGTATATTTTATTTTGTGTTGAGCTGATTTTATACTCTCTGCGTTCTAAAAATAATGTATTATTGGGACAGATCTTCCCTCTATCAGTAAACGTTCCGGAAAATGTATCGAAAACTGGCGTCCAAATAGCCAATCTAAACTTTGTCACTGATTTTCTTTTGCTGTAACAATACATTGTGACTGCCATAGCAGAAGCAACCAAATGACGCGGTGTTGGATTTCAAACCCAGACTGTCTCGCTGTCGGAAATTTGACGGTGCATATCAGGTTGGAGAGCAGTTTCCATAACTTTATGTGAAGGGCGGTATTAGTGTGGCTACAGGACTGGCGATTTCCGTGTTATGTGTGCCTCCTCTGCGGCGCATGAAGGCAGAACCTCAGTGCCAACCGGAGCCCTTAACTTCTACTAATCCGGTAACCGGCCGTACGTCTTTCCTTGGCAGGAATGCTCAATGTCGAACGCTGACATCGCCCGCAGAGAGGGGCTGCGAGGGCTTGGGAAAGAGTTGGTTCGTTTGGATGTACGGGTTCGGGGCGACAGGGCGGGGCTAATGAATGATTTCTCCGCGTGGTCGCCGGTGATTGCCAACATTGTTTTTGTCGCCGACAGTGGGCTCCATGTTGCCCTCCGTCCTTACGACGATGCCGCTCTTCTCGAGAGCCACGGTGAGCAGCTGCTCGATTTCGTCATTCGTTTGGCCTCCAAGGAGCAGTGGAAAGCTTGGCTCGACATATTGGCGAGTTTTGCTGTGAAGGCAAAAGCAACGAGCGTTTTACGCCGGCTGCTTGTTGCCTACGAGGACTCTGTGGACGATAAAACATTAGTTAAACTATTCACTATGCACAAGTGGAACGAAAGTGTCGACACGCTGTCGGCTCTTATTGATGCTGGAGCGAAGTTAGGGGAGATTGACAAGGTGCGTTGGCCAGTCGCCGCCCTTCATGTCACGGCCAGCGCCGGGCACCAAACCCTTCTGGCAAAGCTTATTTGGATGGGTGCTCCCTTTGCCTCAAGGCAATACGATGGATCGACGGCCCTCACGGACGCAGTTGAAGGTGGCCACAAGGGGGTAGTACTTGAACTTCTGGCTGCTGGAGCTAACGTGAACATTATGAAACACGAGAGAGGTCCCTATGGCACCTTAACCCCGTTAGGCATCGCAGTGACAAGAAACGACGAGGAATGTGTCAAGGTACTCTTGGAGGCAGGGGCGAAGCCTAACAAGGGTCCATGTGATGGTAAACCTCTGCACATCGCCGCCAACCGAGGGTTTTTGAACATAGCAAACCGTCTTATTTTGGCTGAAGCTAGCGTCACCTGGGTCGACTCTTTGGGTCGATCCGCCTTGCACATTGCATGCGCGCGCAGCCATCATGGTTTCGTCGAACTCCTTCTACGCCACAACTCCAATGTGGCCTCATTGTGCAACAGTGGCCAAACTCCGATGGATGTTGTCGGGATGCATGCGCTCGAATTCCGGGAGTGGCG
>JBBMKB010083330.1:0-12189 GCA_037833945.1 Alaria marginata
GGGTCGGGCCAGGCCTGGGTGACCCGACCCAACGCATGACATTTTAAGAACTTCCTGACCCGACCCGACCCGACCCGACCCGACTCGACCAGTGCGATTTCGAAAACCTCCTGACCCCCGGTCCGACCCGACCCGGGAGTTTTGAAAACCTCCAGACCCGACCCGACATGACCGGTGATATTTCATCAAATTGTTTCAAATAAACGTCAGCCGTGAGTTTTGAACAAAGACCAATCAAATTAGTATGGTACTGCTGCTCCAAGGGCATGCCGATGTTCGAAAAATGAAAATGTGAAAAAGTCACCTTGGAGTGTGGTGAAGGCCTTACAACCTCGCCCGAAACTCTGAACGGAAGGTACCGACCGCAAGGAGTCATGATGTTTACCAAGCGACTTGAAACAGGCAGTATATAGGAGGAGCGTGCAGCAGCAGTACGAGTATACCATGCAATATGCTGTTATATGTGCTACAGCTCCTTACACTACACTAATGATAACTGCTGTAGTTCGGACACATACCCTACCCCGGTGGACCGGGCTGCTTCGTGTGGCCGATGTTGTACGACATCGATATCGACTTTAGTTTCGACATTCTGTCCCGTCTGGGGGGCCCAAAAGCTTAAAGTATACCAGGCAGTGCATACTACGTACTGGTATTATGCGTGTGTTCTACTCACGCAGTCGGGGGGAGAGGGGTTGGATTGGCACTTGTCGCCCCTCGTGCTTGTTTTTTTTTTTTTCAGCCGGAGTTGGTCACCAGTAGAGGCTCTGTTTGGGGGGGCATTAGTAGGAAGTGAGACCGGCGGCGGTCTCCGGTCAGTATGAATCAAGCTGTTTGGGACGTCACGGGCTCCTTTTCCCCGTCGGACACGTACTCGAATGTGCCCATGGCGTCCTTGAAGAGTGTCGTGAAGCCCTTGCGTTGTAGACCGGTCGGAAGCATCCCGAGGAAGACTGACCACTCTTTTTTCGTTATCCCTTATTTTGTACCTTTTTTTTCACGGCGTGTGCCGGAAGCCATTCGGGCAGTACGTATATAGCACTTCAGACTTCAGACGGCCGTTTTGCTATCTCTCGAGCTCGCTCTTCACATAGATACACGCCGCACGTCAGGCTGTGTAGTTACACGAGTAAAGCAGAGGTTCCTCTATAGTGCCGGTTGAGTAGTGCCGGTGGCCCGCTATAGTGACTGTGCAAACGCTTGGCACTGATGAGAACAACCTGCAGTGGCAGCATGCGGAGAAGTGCCGGTTTCCGCTGTAGTGCCGGTATTTCCGGCTGGCACATACGGGCACTATGGAGGGACCACTACCGTACGGGCTAAAAGGCATGATAACACGCCCCCTCGGCAAAGATGTCGGGGGACATGTCAAGCAAGGCAAACCATGCGCTGTCAAGGGTGTAGGGCCGAACTGTTCCACACTAAAACCTAGTAGTTTGGTGTCAGTCACAGCATGTCAAGGCGAATCTGCTGTCTGTCAAGAGTTGAAAGTCCTGTCTCCCGACGTCTTTGCCCCTCGGACGAGCTTTTTTGTTTATGTCCCCGACAACGCGGAGAGTGCAAACGCCGAGCGATGTGTCCATGGAAACTTCTCGACGAGATATTTCCGACGCCAACAGTTTTGTTTCGTGTACCTATTATACGTTGTTTTGGAGAAGATCGCCTCGTAAAAATAAAAGCCGGAGGTGTGTTATATTGCGAGCTATATATACGGTAGTCGCGTCCGGCAATGATGGCGTTGGATACTGATTCCCCTCAGACAGCAACGCTGCAGCCAGTGGCATGCAGTGCCGTATATTCACAGCACTGCAGATAACGGGGCTTATTTCCGGCTGTTGCCTACCGGTATTTAGCTGCACTAAAGACCCACGAGTAAGCATGACCTGTTAGTAATCATAGTAAGAACACCAAGCTCACTGTTTGGGGGGCCATAAGGAAGCTTCATTCAGCAACCGTGCTCAGCGGCGAGTGCTACATGAAGCCTTACGCTTTGTATATCGACTAAGCTATAAACTCGTCTGGGCTGGTCGTGTTATGATACTTGCCGGGTTACTTGCGCGGAGGCTAATTGTTTTCTTTAGCTTTCTTCTTTAGTGTTTCGTTTGCCCCCCTTTTCAGCTTGCGACACCCCCGGGGTTCCAACCAAACCACGTATGATACATAGATTTTGGAAGGGGAAGCTTGAACATGCCTATGCTCAAGGCTGGTGTTACAATAAGGTGTCAAGCATTGCTCAGTGTACGTTGTAGGTGTTTCTTGTTGGCGGGTTCATTCTGTAGCACAGGGACATATCATGTATCGTATCAGATTTATACCAGGCATACTTTTCTCTTCGCGTGACATTTAGAACACGATCGGATTCCCCTTGTCCCCTCCAGTTATGAGCCGGTTGTTCAACGAACAGGGAAAGGCCGTTCTTCGTACGTGACACGAGTTTATTATTTTGTGCTTGTACAATAGATCGTGAAACTTGTTGCTGTCCTGGCGCCCCGACTAGGGTTTGTCTGGTCTTGTATAGCTAGCTACCTGTAGACTCCTTGTGCCTTGTTTTTACCACGGGCTATTTTGTTGGATTATGGCAATGAGCTACTTGTGACATCGACAAAAACCTTACATATGAATTGTGTCTTCTCATACATATATATCATATCATGTGTATAATACCATCAAAATGGCTGCCGTTACTCCGAGTTTGAACTGCAGAGTAGAGCTACAATGCCACATTCAGATAGTATTCGAGTATAGATACGTAATACGGGTACTCATAGATAGACATACAAGACAGGTAGACAGATAGACAGAGAAGATACCTGTACTATAGACCAATATACCATATAGACTAGATAGACTAGACATAACTATAACAACCATAGAAGGAGCTGGTATCTGACAGTAAACAATGATTAGCATCAGTTGCTGTCAACAGAAGGAACAAATCTGGACCCTGCACTTGTGCAGAGCATCCAGCCATGGCCACCAGAAGACACAAGGAGTGCATTTATAGATGTATAGTATGTCACTGCCGTAACTTTTAGACGTACACATAGGGCCTGCAAGGTGGACAAACCGAATTACCCCCTGCCACAGCCACAGCCACATGGCATGCTCACAGCCGTTAACCGTTTCGATGGGAGATATGCTGCGGTAAATGTGCACCATTTCTTTCCTGAGGTTTCTCACTTGACGAGCTCTATACATCACCCAAAACCTTAGAGTGAGTAAACTGAAAGTGCGACCCGATGACCGAACCCATGGCCTAGGTATAACAAATATTGATTTTTTGCAAAACAAGAATGCCATTCTGACGAGTTTGGGTTAAGGAGCCCCGTCATTCAGATAGAAACTCTGCCAAAAAATGCTATACTATTACCTGGTCTAAAGTAGAACGCGTCGAGACACAGATATCCCGACCAAAAAATATATCGGGAGCGGCCTTATCAGTCGTCTATTATGGGGGAATGTAGTTAATAGGACCAAATATTGGTAGTAAAAATAGATAAATATATAGATTTTTGTGTATACCGTAGGTCCTAATAACTGCGTTCCCCCGTAATAGTGTGAGTGAGTGCAGCAGTACTACCTACTTATAGAATGCTGCGCGCGTGTCGGAGATGTCATGTCAATAATGTATTTCGAGTGCTTCCCCGGCCTCAGTCGTTTGGCCGATGAAAAAATGGTCGTATTTTGTTCGACAGTTTTCCCTCTTGAACTCTAAAAGGGTTCAATTTATAGCTACCGGTACCTAGTAGAGGGCCCTACGATACGATATGAGACGCAGGGGTAGCATTCAAAGTATACAGCAAATGTTATCGACAAATCGACAGACTATGTTAGACTACTGTACTTTCAGTTTTTTGTCGGGTCGGCACAACAAGCACTTCTTCAAAGCTGAAAAGTGTCAATACCGGTCTGTCCGGTCTGTGCAGTCTACATGCAGTCTTATGGGGTTTGGAGTGCACGGCTTTATATGGAGACAACGCACACACTTGTGCTTTCATTCAAGCCGATAAGTCGCTGTCTCGCCTTTGGCAACAACCTGCTATCGCCTCCCTCGAAGATGGAAAATTATTTATCATTTCACCACCCACACTTTTGTTTTTAAGCATCACTTTTACCCTCCAGCTCAACTCGTAAGAGGTTTTACCCTCAGCGAGCTTCTGGACAAACCGTGGTCACAGGGAGGTGTCTTCCGTTCTCCCCCCCGATACTTGCCTTGATTTTTATCGCGGCCAGGGTTCGGCATTCCCACTTTTCATATTTTTATGCTCGTCGATTTTCATCGAATTTTGCTAACTCACGCTCTCGCTCTGTCCGCACACTATTGCCTATCGTCTCCCTCGAAGGTGGAGATTACTTAACTATCGCACCTCCATAGAGTCATTCCACGATATTATAGGGGTGCAGCAGAGTTTCCTGAGCTCCTAACACGAGGAGCTCAATATCTCACCCAAAATACGACCTCGAAGACATTCGCTCGCCAAACCCGGCCAATATGTCTATTATGCGCTGGTCCTAAAACAAATACACTCGTATTTTTTTTATATCAACCGGTAGTTAGTTCCTCACTCGAGGAGGTCAACCGGTCAGAAACGTTTGGCCCAAACAGTGCAACCGCTACCGTGGGATGACCGCGTACAAGTAGTTGTTTCCTTTTTATTTATTTGTCTCACGGACTGGCCTGTGTATGCCTGTACGCTGCGTCGTTTTGGCAGCGAGCAAGAGGCTGGCCAGGACCTCCTCAATGGCGTCATCGAAGAGGTGGAGTTTGCATAACAATATTTTTTTTTGCTTTCGATGGGTGATCTTGTTAAAAAAATGCCTGGTAGCTATTGTTATATATACCAGGTAGTTTTCTATCGTTGGGTTGAGTTGGGTTGGGTGGTGGTTGGAGTTGAGTTGGTATGCTACGGCCTTTCTGTAGTCGCTTACGAGTGAATCATGATGAACTGTATGCTGCACATCATGGTCGGATGGTGAGCGTGATATTTTACCTGCGGTAGCTCATTGCTGGGGCTGTGAGTTGGCTCACTACGTATGTATAAGTCGCCGACTATTTATTAGACTATTAATAGGTGCCTAGGTTTTCCTGTGAGTTGCTTCGATATTTTCCGGATTCTGCATTTTTGCATTTGACTGTTTATAGCGCGTTTGTAGCTCGACATGGGGTGTCTATTTGCTTCGTATGTAGACTAAGCCAGTTAGGTGGGTTTCAGTCCGGCACGCCTCTAACAACTAGCCTTGACGCCCAGCTAAATATATTTTACCAGGTATATAATAGAGTCAGGCCCAACAGCAGTATAGTGTCATTGGTAGTGTAAGGGGCGAGACACTGGTTGTCGCGGTGCAAGTGCAACACATGCGAGCAGCTGAAGTACTGTGGTCGAAAGCTTTAATCAGTGCTGCGGTAAAACACCGGGCGGATGCTACTATCATACAACTTGTAGCCGGCTCCACGGTTATTGTTGTTCGAACGGGTGATATGCTACTTGCCGCTGCTCATCATGTACCTTACGAGTGGCTTCGAGGTACTGTTAGCGAAGGCTTATTTGTAGTTGTTGTTGTGGTAAAACGCTGACACAATGCCACTAATTGTTGTAGCTCGCTACTGCTTTTGTTTGAATGGGTATACTGACTTGTACTGTGCTGCTTGCTGCTGGTTTACGGGAATGTATAGCGCAGCACGAGTAGCTGAACTGCTGTACGTGTATAACGTTTGCAGTGAATGTTGCGGTCTACACAGAGCAGAATACTAGGTACTACTCGTTGTAGCCCGCTCTATCGCTATTGTTAAGATGGGCAACATACAGATTGCTGCTGCTCGAGTGCAGTACCAGTATGATCTGTAGCTCTTATTTGTGCACAGCGGTTATAGCTAATGTTGCTTTAAACACGGAAAAAATGCTACTTAATACTATACATGATGCTTATCGTAGCTCGCTGTACGGCTTTACTGGTGTTATTTTGATTCCAGTCGTCTCCATGCCGACTTCCTGGTCCCCCCTCGTGCCGCAACCGTTCGTGACCCAAACGGGACACGCCAGGGTCTTTCGTGGCCCTTCGAAGAAGCTCTCGACATGGCCGCCTTCCGGGCCTACTTCCTCTCCCACGCAGCCTTCGTTGTACGCGCCATCCCCTCCCCCCCTCCCGCAGACTCGCCGACCCCAACCACTGGAACTCCCCCTTGCTCTGGCAAGGGTCATGGTGAAGCTAGAAGTGAAGCGACCGACGACGCCAAAGGTGAAATCGAGACCGTAGTCGAAAACATAACCGAAACCGAAACCGAAACCATCACCGAAACCGAAACCGAAACCGAAACCGAAACCGAAACCGAAACCGAAACCCAAACCGAAACCCAAACCGAAACCGAAACCCAAACCGTGTCGTCCGCGACCGTAACCAAAAACCATTACCGAACCCGAAACCGACACCGACACCGATCCCGAAACCGTAAGTGAAAACAAAAACGACACCGAAACCGAAACTAAACCGAAACCGAAACCGAAAGCATAGCGTAAATGTAAACCGAAACCGAAAACCGTACCTGTAACCGGGGCCGAAATCGACCTCGAAACTGTAGAAACCGTAACCACAGCCGTAACCGAAACCGAAAACCGTAACCACAGCCGAATCCGACCCCGAAACCGTGTCCGAAAACAGAAACGAAAACGAAACCGAAACCGAAACCGAAATCGTAAACCAAACCAAAACCGACCAAACCCGACCCCGAAACTGTGGCTGAAAACGAAACCCAAACAGATATCGAGAGCAAAACCGAAACGAAGTGTAACCGAAGCCGAAACCGAAACTGTAGAGTAACCGAAATCGTAAACAACCGAACCCGTAGCATAACCAAAACCGAAACCGGAACCGTAGCGTAGCCGAAACGAAACCGAAACCGTATCCGAAACCGAAACCGAAACCGAAACCGAAACCGAAACCAAAACTAAACCCGAAACCGTATCTGAAACCGTAGCGTTAAAATGAAATCTTTAACATTAACCGAAACCGACCCCAAAACCGTGACCGAAACCGAATCCGTGACCAAAACCGTACCGTAACCGATACCGTAGCGTAACCGAAACCATATTCGTGACCCAAAACGTAGCATAATCGGAACCGAAACCGTACTTGCAACCGAAACTGAAACTGAAACTGTAACCGACACCACAAACGACCCCGAACCCGACACCGAAACCATAACCAAAAACTGAACCGAAACCGAAACCGGAACCGAAACCAACATCGCGATCGTGACTCCTACCTAAACCGTAGCGAAACCGAACCCAGAACTGAATTAATACCGTTACCGAGACCGAAAACGTAAGTTAAACTAAAATATAGTCTTTAACCGAAATCATAACCGTAAACCTCAACCAAAACGGAAACCGAAACCGTAGCAACGACCGAAACCGTAACCGAAACCGACACCGAAAACCCAAACTCGGCACTATATTCGACCCCGAAACGTAGCTGAATCTCATAATTGAAACCGAAACCGAAACCGAAACGGTCACCGAAACCATGCCGTAACCGAAACCGTAGCATAAACTAAACTACAGTGGAACCGAAACCGAAACCGAAACCGAAACCGAAACCGAAACCGAAATTGAAACCCAAACCCAAACCCAAACCCAAACCCAAACCCAAATCGCAACCGTATCCAAAACCAAAACCGTAAAACCGTATACTTAGCCGTAACCTTAACCTCAAAACGTACACGAAACTGAAACCGCAACCGAAACCGAAACCGTAACCGAAGCCGTAGCCGAAACCGTAACGGAAGCCGAATCATAACCGAAAACGAAACAGGCGGCCGCAGCAGCAGCGGCGGCGGCGGCGGAGATAGGACGGGTGCATTGCAGCAGGCGGAGCAAGCGGAGCAGGTGGCCGTGTGGGGAGTGTTTTACATCAAGCCCAACTTTCCCGGAAGGTGCTCGCACGTCTGCAACGGAGGATTCATCACCGATCCCCGTAGGAGACGAAGAGGGGTGGCGAGGCTCATGGGACACGCGTTCTTGAGGCTTGCGAGGGAGCTGGGGTACAAGGCCAGCTACTTTAACTTGGTGAGGGCGAGGCGGGGCGACGGAAGTACTATTGCTATTTGTAGCACCGTGCAGGACACCTACAACAGTATCTGTCGGAATAAAACTAGAACGATTACTGTAACCCTTTTGGAGCTTCAGAAGAGAAACATAACGAAAAAATGGACGATTGCAGTATCGGCCACACGACGCGGCCCGGGCTGCTGGGGTAGGCGATGTTTCCGTAGTGCTTCCTGGGGTGATGTACAACACGAGCGCAGCATGGCAATGGTTGCACTACTGCACGCTTTTCCTACTATGGGCAGTTGATAAGACAGCGCGTCTCGTTTTTTCGGTTCCGACACCTGGGTGAATAAAAATACGAGGCTGATAGTTGCATAGGAATAGACCATCACGGTACACTTATCTTGAAGTTAGAGTAGCACACACCCTTTCCCACGTATGAAATGAAGCTCAGGCCAGTATTCCTGCTTCTAGCTTATTACGCTTGATACGAAACCATGTGTGTTGCATAGGAATAGACCATCACGGTACAGTTATCTTGAAGTTAGAGTAGCACACACCCTTTCCCACGTATGAAATGAAGCTCAGGCCAGTATTCCTGCTTCTAGCTTATTACGCTTGATACGAAACCATGTGTGTCCTGTACTAAAATGCTACTCTGAAAGTGTTCGGCAGTTCCGTAATGCTACCGCAAAACTAATCCCACTCTCATTCCAACTTGTTTGTGCCGGCAACGTTGTAAAGGAGCCACTGCGAAAACCATTTCACGCTAGTTCCACGTAATGTGTCGCTATAATCCCGGGTGAAGTTCTGAATGTAAAGTAAAGCGCAGACCTCCCGCCTTGATCTCGCTTTGGCCACTGGCAAGGCAGGTGTTCCGAAACAATGAGGCGTCGCTTCGGCTCTGGCGGGGGCTGGGTTTCACCGAGCTGGCGGTGGTGCCGAAAGCTGGACGACTGAAGGGCATCGATGGACTCGTGAGACAAAGCAGGCAAATTGTTCCCTGTTATAGTTTTACTTATAGCGGGACGCGTAGCCTAATTTTGTGACCACGGGCTAGATTTCAGGACTACCCTCGGACTACCTGGTACAAGCCAAGGTAAAAACTTTATCACCTAAACTGCACCAGGGTAGCAGGTATCTTACGGCATGTATGTATGTACATATTATAGCGGTGGGGCCAACTGCTACTGGTGCACCAGAAGAGGGAGGGGAAGATGTTTCGTCTTATTATGCTTTCGTTCACACCGAGCAAGTTGCAGTTGCGACACCGTCAAGACAAGTTACCCTGTACCCGCGCGACCCCCCCCCCCTAGCGCCCCTTGTACATATGGCTAATGGTGTTCACATTCCGCAGGCGCCCAAACCTTTCACCCATTTGCATGCGAAAGGTTGACGCTATTCAGTTCTACTACGACTTGGAGCTTCTGCGTGAGAGTGATCTACCCGAGGACCTTCGCGGGTCTACAGGGGTCGCCGAAGCGTAAGACCATACCGCAGATCGTTCTTCTGCAGCAGCAACAGCAGAAACGTCAGCATCAGCAGCAACGACAGCAGCAGCAGCGGTAACGGCAGCAGTAGAAACAGCAGCAGTAGCGGCAGCAACAGCACCAACAGCAGCAGTAGCAGCAGAAACAACAGTAAAAACAGCAGTAGCAGCAGCAGCAGTATCACCCGCAGTAGCGGCAGTGATTAAGGAGGGTTGTACTCGTCATTTCCACCCGTCTGATTAACCCTATAGGGACTTCAGAGGCGAAACGAGACGATGCAAATGACGCCGACCACATCTGCCACACGTGGGAACCCGGAACTGCTGAGTTTAAGATCCATTTCACACCAGCACTAGACTGCGAGGACGCTCGAGGCACGATACCGTATATACTCGTACTACAGGCCGCTCACCCTAGGTGGTTGGTTAGACCGCGCTTCCTTGTGGTCGTTTTACCGTAGCCCCATTAAGGCTTGACGCTTCTGAAACTTAAAAAATCACCCACGACTGCGTCTCCAAGCAGCTTGTGCCCGTAACGGCAGCACAGTTTTAAGGCCTCTTCCGAACTTGACGAAGCGTGGTGTAGTTCAACCTTGGGCGTTCCGACGATATCGCCCATATAGCACTACGTATGAAGCATGGGACAAGTGGCAATACTTAAAATTGTTTGTAAGAATCAGATATGCTGGCCCAGCCTGGATTTCTTACTGAGGAAACATTGTGTTCTACTCTTAATTCAAGATTACTTCAAGATAACCGCGTCGAGATCTGTTATTTTCCTGTGCAGGAAAATGTGGCAATGTGAGAAGCATAACTCATAACCCAGACTACCGCTCATCGATAGGATTGACAATATAATATAAAGAGTACATACTGAAAAGGAGAGACCAAGGACAATGAATAGCATACTGCAGATAAAGGTTAAGCCGGAAGTTGGCATAGAAAGGAGTTAGACTGGGTGCAAAGGTTTCGTTTTGTTTCCATGGATTTATTATTTAGGGAATATTACGAGTGATCAACGTTGAAGCTCATGCTGCACATTGTCGGATGGCAAGCACAATCATTCCTAAGAGATATTATCTCTTTGGTTCTCCGTCGCGAGTAAAAAAAATCACTAGCAACATTTGAAGCCAAATCCTGTGTTATTCCGCATACCCTAAAAAAACCGTTTTTTTCGAGCCGCATATTTTTTTTATTCTCTATCGGCCCCAGGCATGATACGGCCAATATTTGAAGAATCGGCGGGACGTTGATTTTCAAGGCGAGGCCACCAGCAGACATAGCTGGGATCGAGACTAGCCGCCTGCGACAAGCTACCCCCCCCCCCCCGTGCATTGTGTGCTGAATGGTGCGATTTCGCTGAAATGATGCTTCCAAACGCGGAGTTTGTCGAGTTTTTGTAAAGGACCTGGATGTTTTACTAGGAGACACCCTCGTTAGACTTGATCTTAGTAGGGTGCTGGCGAAAATTATTTTGACCGGTCTCATGCGATCACGTGTAAGCCCTGGTTCGTTATGTCGTTCTAGCTGTCCATCTCGGTGAGCCTTTCTCTCCTCAGCAGCCAGCACCACACCCCCTCTCCCAGCTCTCCTCTCATTTGGCCATGTGCCATGCCAGTACGGATTCGCGCCTACGTGCATGGTTCGTTGTCCTCGAGCACTCGAGCACGAGAACCGCCGCAGAAAGACGTTGAAGCGAGACTGATACCACTCACTCTGGAAGTAAATGCAAGGACCGTTGGGTCGAAAAGTTAATACTCAGTCGGTCTCTACATTTAAGTCGAAATGTAGCAGGTACGTAGCTCGCAGCACGCGCGATCGAATCATCAATCGCTTGCAAAATATCTGCACAGTGTACAAGGTTTCTGCGTCTGATGACGCAACGCTTAATGAAAGCGATTCTGCTTCAATTGGTGTGCCGATGATCGATAAACAAAAACATTTATAGGATTTGTGGGCCAATGATCGGTATGGTATATATATACGTGCATACACCATATTATTAATAGTATACTTGCCAATACCCTTTTCCCTTTTTCCTTGTCGTAGTTCGTGTTGTTACTGCGGTACCGTTAATCGAAGAACATTTTTATTGAATGAAAAATCAACACTGCCCTCGTAACCCTCACGCGAACCCTATGGGGTGACCAGTGCTTGGAATCTGTGGGTTGTACATGTATATAGCAGGGGTATTCACGGGGCCGAAGGCCCCGTGTGGGACGGGACGGTCGGGTTTCGCTCGCCGCTGGCTGCATTTTGTTTTGCCCCCATTGTCATGGTAATGGGATTCCCATCGTCATTTTGGCCCCCATTGTCATAGGAATGGGATTACCATCGTCACTTATTTGCCTCCCGTTGTGATGGGAACGGGAATTCCCACTTGCGTCTTACGTGGGATGGGAACGGAACGGGAAAATGGGTTATGTTTCATTCATGGTGGGACGGGACGGTCGGGTTTCGCTCGCCGCAGGCTGGATTGGTTTTGGCCCCCATTGTCATGGGAATGGGATTCCCATCGTCATTTTGGCCCCCATTGTCATGGGAATGGGATTCTCATCGTCACTTAGTTGCCTCCCGTTGTGATGGGAATTCCCACTTGCGTCTTACGTGGGATGGGAACGGAACGGGAAAATGGGTTATGTTTCATTCATGGGA